>RQTK01000671.1:181462-214125 GCA_003991915.1 Elysia chlorotica | reverse complement strand
GAGGTTGAGTCAAGTAGACTGGCGGAGGGAGAGAGGCGAAAAGAGACAGAAGGAGAAAGACAGACAGGAAGAATGAAGAGAGAGAGAGAGAAAGACATACAGAAAGAGTGAAGAGATTTATATTTATAGAGAGAAGAGAGAAGATAGCGAGAAAGACAGACATATAGAGTGAAGAGAGAGAGAGAGAGAGACAGACAGATACAGTGAGAAAGACAGAGATAAGTGCAGTAGATTGTCTAAAAACATCTATTGCACTGTGCTTTAAAATTTTAAACAACCGATTTTTTTAAATCTCTAATTATATGGGCATTTTGTTTCATGATCTAGGAGTTTTAAATTGACGTCATTAACATAGAGGCTACATCCCAACGAGTTATTATTTTTAGTAACTTTTTTGACAATTAAGAAATGTAAAAAATACACATGATTGTATCTATGGAAGAAGACAATTTCCTCACCGTCTGTTAGGCTCTGGAACCTTTTACATCGAGGTTAAATTAAAGAAACTAAATCAACCTCTCTTCAACGTTTTTAGGGTTCCTTTCTATTAATATCTTCAACGTCTCCTAGGTTACCTTTCATTAGCTTCTTCAATGTCTCCTAGGTTTTCCCTCTTATTGCTTCTTTAATTTAAAAGTGTCAAACGTTTGTCTCGGGACCCGTCCGCAATGTTGCCTTGCTGCTAACGTGGGACGTTACAAAACCAACCGAACCGTTCTTCAACGTCTCCTAGGCCCCCTTTCATTAGCCCCTCTAATGTCTCATAGGTTCCCCTCTACTTGCTTCTTTAATTTAAAAGTGCCAAACTTTAGTTTCGGGACCCGTCCACAATAATGCCTTGCTGCTAACGTTGGACTTTAAGAAACCAACTCAACCGTTCTTCAACGTCTCCTAGGTACCCTTTCATTAGCTTCTTCAATGTCTCCTAGGTTTCCCCTCTAATTGCTTCTTTAATTTAAATGTCAAACGTTAGTCTCGGGACCCGTCCGCAATGTTGCCTTGCTGCTAACGTTGCACGTTACAAAACCAACCGAACCGTTCTTCAACGTCTCCTAGGTTCACACATTTAAAACCATTTCGGAGTGGACATGACAAGAGCATGGCACGACCAGTGGCTGGCTGTAGCTTGACCATGTTAGACCAGCAAACTTAAAACATTAATCGCTCATCATCTGTTACTTGTTGGACTCACAGATAATGCAGCATTTGCGTTAAACACTCTGGTGACCGGTGACGTAACCAAGCCTCTTGAACCCGGGGTATTCTCCTCGCTTATTCGCTCCGTCGCTTTCGGATTTTTCTGTGATTGGACGGCGGTGCAGAGTCCCTCCTCTATCGTCTTCGTTTTCAATATTGACCCCCGTTATCGCAAGGACATTAATATAGTCATTGGCGTGTCTGGAGATAGTAACTGCAGTGTAAACAAGAGACACACGCAAACCATCAAGATTTACGAGCTGCATTGTGCCTTTCCTTAAATTTCTCCCCTTTCATTTGGGTTTTAAATCAAATGTATAGATTGCTGGTTTGTTAAATCATACGTGTTGATTGCTGATTTGTCAAATTATCTTGAACAACGTAATGCGTTCGTGAGGATTTGAAGACAAATAAGTCGTAACTAGGTTAACTTGAAGATATTTTACAAATCTCGAGATGTTGATGTTAAAAACTGTTTTTTTTTTTTTTATAAACCCTGCAACCCCTACAAATGAAAAACATCGCACAGAACTCTACAACAATAACAACAACAACAACAACAACAACAACAACAACAACAACAACAACAACAACAACAAAAATAACAACAACAACAATAATTAACAACATTAATATTAACAATGATAATAATAATAATAATAAACAATAACTGATTGCGCTTTGTTGGATTAGAACCATTGAGTTGCAGATGCATTAACACCGAATCGCCTTGCCACTTAAAGAGAGTACCGTTAATGCCGCTAAAATACTACGCTCTTTAAAATATAAGGTTCATTCGATTCCAATATGGGGCGAAAATGTATTAAATTGCATCGGTTTTCTTCCTCTATTGGTTGGATCGGTGTCAGTATAAATACCGTCTGAGACAAGAGTCATGATATCTCTGCTTTGGTTCAGTGCAACATCATGTAAAATTGGCAGATGTTAGTCCTGAGACTCGTCGCCATAATATATGATCCTCTTTTGTACCCTAGAAGACAATAAACTATTAGAACTCCTGTCACCTGAAAAGAAAGCACCAATTTTACTGGCATCAAAATATAATGACGCTTGCGCAGAAGAAATGGAAGTCCATCAGTGTGTTCAAGTTTTATGAGGTGTTAGAAAAAATGTCCAAGAGAATCTCTCTATCTTTCTCTGCCTCTCTGTCTATCTCTATTATTGTCTCTCCTCTCTTTTCTCGGTCCTGACCCCCCCCCCTTTTTTCTCTGCCTCTCTGTCTATCTCTTCTCTCTCCTCTCTCTCTCTCTCTCTCTCTCTCTCTCTTTCTCTCTCCCCCCTCTCTATCTCTGTGCAGCTCATCTCTATCCCCTCCCTCCCAACACGCTCTTTTTATCCTTTTTCTGATATCTTTTTTGTTTTCGTCCGAGCATCGTTTAAGTCTACCGAGACATTAAAACCCAACCAAACTGCACAATATAATCTGTGCCAGTCCATCCACAACTTGATCAACTCAAGGAAGAGAAGGAAAATAACAGCAACGAAAAACCTTCGAATTGGCTACGAAGCACTCAGGAGGCCTGTTTAAAAATACATGTGGGGACTGTCTCATCTAATTTCAAGACAAGTACCCACAAGGGTCTCATGAAGCTTGTCTCCAGCCTCTACAAGAACAGACAACGATTTAGTTCCATTCGCTGTTTCCCCGACAACAAGTTTATCTGTCTGACATTAGCCGGACCAATTAGAGAACGCGGAAGCTCTTTAGGTCAAAACACGTTGTCAGCTGCGAAAGAGGTTTCATCAAATATTGAACAGGGCTCCATGGTTTGTTCCCCAATATACGACCAATTTGTCCCCTTTGCTCTTGCTCAATTCTTACTGGCTGAATAGAGTATTCACACTCCCATCTCGAATGTTTGAGATATCAAGTGCTATACTATTTTTTCCCCCGGCAACGTTTCAATTGTCCGTCTTGCAGGTTGTTTCTTTCATATTACTTTCTTACAGCGTGTAGCGAACAAAAAAGAGATGAAAGCATACTCTTGAAATGGTGAGACCATAAATACATAATTATACGATTTTTAGCCATCCAGCCTCACCAAAAGTGACCTGTCATCGTTTAGTCTATGAAGTGGAATAAATAGTATCATAAACATGAATCTGTCTCGCATTTGTCTTGCATATCAAACAATTCATTTTGATCCTTGGGATGCTCATTTTTTTTATTCCACATAATTTTCACCGCCCCCCCCCCCCCCGCACTTTTGCTTTCCACCACTTGTCTGTATGTTTGAAATAAAAAAACGAATGTCAGGGGACTATCATCGGGATGTATTCACATTATAGCAAATATGTATTTTACTTATTATACAACTTTTTTTTATAAACACCAATTTGCCGTGAAGGAAACAAGAAAGCATTTCATTGGATGAATAAAAATGAGACCATTTGGAATTATAATATCGGGGGTAATCTGGTTGTGTTATATGCTATTAAAAATAACATTAACTGGTAAATTTACAAAATTAACTAAGCTTTCCTTTTAATTAAGGAAGGACAAATTCGATTTATGAGGTTTATTTGAAATATAAACGCCTAAAAATATACACACAAAACAGCAAAACATCAGCAAAAACAACAAAAATAACAGCAACAACAAGAAACAACAATGTTAACGGCGTTCTAATGACTAAAAAGTACTTAATCGCTCCTACAATTAACAGTAACTCCCAAAGCTGGCTAGCGCGTTGCAGTACATAATGTAGTCTCTCCTTTCGTCATTAGAAGAGAGCTCTCCAGCACCGGAAGGTGTGAACTTCGCCTCTGGGATCTCTCGGCTGATCGTCCAATGAGAGGCTTGTCACGGCCCTGCCGCCAACGGTATTTATACAATGAGGAAAGAAAGGGAAAAAAACAACGAAACATATAAAAAAAAAGAACCCTCTGGGCTGTCCACCCTCATTAATCACATTAGCGTCCCAGACACATCTGCTGGCGTTGCTTCTAAGATTCGCCACAGCTTCAACGCATTTTCCACACTATGTAGATCTGGATGCCAGCATTGCCGTTAGGCAAAATGGAGCCAGTGCGTTTTTTATAGCATCGATTTGGTCTATTCGGTATACTTCCTTTTGTTGTTGATCTTGCCCGTCTCTTCGTGCCTCATTTTGCTGGGTGTCGATGTCTCTCCCAATTTATTTATTGTCAACACATCCTGTTCTATCTTTGGTTCTAGTGGAAATGCAGTTATATGGGCTTGGAGATTGCAATGCTATTGCTGCAATATAATTATACAGCAAATACTTGGCATCCTATGTGTATAATAAAATAATTGTTAATGTTTTTTCAACAGATCATAATTTCAATAATTCATGTATTAGCACCTTATCTTTATTGCCGTTTCTACGTTGATTGGTCATTGGATGGATGAAAAAAGAGCTGCACTCGGCTTGAAAGACAACGATCATTGTTCATGTTGAGTGATAATGAGCACATTATCAAATTTGGAATATCCATATCCATCCTTCGTTTCTGCATTTTGGCTTTTATATCGATGGTTGATCAAATATAAAATGGAAAACTTGATAGAACAAACGACTTTTATCAAGAATAATAATTATTCAAACTTTTTCGTCGGTCTTCAAAATCCCCTCCGTGTGTCAGATCAGTATAACAAAGTGTTAAGACAAACTTGAATTAAATAAAATAGGGGCCTATTGTGCTCTTTTGTTTTCAATAAAATGAATATTCTATAAGACAGTGATGGGAGGTACAAAAAAAAAACCTGAACAATTAGTTTAGTCTGAATCATGGTTGAGGAGAGAATTTTGCAAGAATCTAATATCTAGTAGATGGTTTAAAAATGAGATTTAAACAGTTCTCTCTCTCTCTCTCTCTCTCTCTCTCTCTCTCTCTCTCTCTCTCTCTCTCTCTCTCTCTCTCTCTCTCTCTCCTTTACTATAATTAATACTGTTTGTTTAAATCTTAGACCAACCCATCTTTATTGAATTCGTTAAGTGCTGTAGCCTACTAAAGAAAGCAAAAAATGGATTTGGAATAATTTTGTAACATAATGTAGACATTGACCATTAGTTTAAAAAAAATCGCCATCATGGAGAGGAGGAAAACAGGTGAGATTCAAGCATCAGAACATTATGTAAATCAAACCAGAGAAATAACAGGTTTATCTACGGGCAGTACATTATAAATTCTATTTGTTTATTTTTTGTTATAATGAGCGCATTTTTATTGCCTCTGGTTTAAATGACTCGAGATCTATTTCTAAAATTTCGCCTTGGTGCGCAGCTTCAACCAAATATTATTATGTGCTACAAATGACGTGCATTTATCACTCACTCCCCAAAAGATGGAGCTGAAAGACAAATCGCTACTTCTAAAATATCCAGTTACAATCTCTAGCTTAAGCCTACACACATACCTGGAACTTAACTAAGACAATTAAATCCTAGTTGACAAGCAACAGTGTACCGGGTGACACTCGCGCCTTCCCTGGTGGAGACTTGTTGAAAAACTCCGTGGAATGCCAGGAGTTTCCTGAGGCTGGTGCTAGCATCGCCTTCCCGTGCCTGGGCACCACGGGTACCACGTGTTTCGCTCCGGCCTGTCACACCCCTGTGTTCCGCTCTTCACGTGATTAGCAGGTCTGCAGGTCTGGCTCCAGTATCGCTGCTAGAACTCACTACTGCCAACCGAAACACAGACAATATTATACTTTACTTTCACTTTTCCTTTCCATTTTATTGTATGAAACACTGTGTTAGTTTTACTTTTACTTTTACTTTACATACACTACTTTCGTTTTAATTTTACACCATTTCACTTTTACTTCACATTGCTGTACCCTACTCTCACTTTACTTTTACTTAACATTTACTTTTCCGATCCAGAGTCATCTGAACATGGGCCTTGTGACTGGATGCCATCACAGGCTTAGAATTTGTAAAGTTTAGTTGAGCTGGCTTGCTCAGCTTAGAGTGAGCATTCTCTCTTTTATTTCGTGTTTTTGCCTTGCAATTTGTTTACACATTTCTACAGCACATTTAATTGATCAACCTAGAGTGTTTTGTGCCCGTTGTTTAGTCTTCTACAATACAATTTGATCTGGGCAAGTGTAACGAAAAAAAACAACAACAAAGGTACAAAATGAATATCCTTTTTTGGCGAAGATTGGTGGGTGTTTCAGGTATCTGCTACCTAACATGAAAGGCATCAACAGAAGCAGTAAGTAGCAGTAGCAGAACCATGTTCTGTGGTTTTCGACTGGTCACTCCTTTGGCGTCTCTAGATCTCTATCTATAGGCCTACGAATATTTAGGATTATCTTTTGCAGTAAGAATTTGTCCCTCTATAATACTGTATGTACATGTTTCAGCTTTTTCACCTAACCCCCCCCCCCTTTTTTTTTCTCCTCCCCTCTCTATTTTCAACATTATTATAACCTTCCCTACTTTTTCTATTATTAACTCCAAATCTCTAAACCTAAAGGTCTAATCACACCATGTCCCCTCTTTCTCTCCGTCTTTCTTTATCTCTCTCTTTATATATATATATATATCTTTCTCTACCTCTCGTGTAAATGCGCTTAATGGTTTATGTCTTAGTGTGTTCAAACGACAATTTCTCTCTTGCATTTGCTTCAAAATTTGGTAAGGGAAGGGGGGGGGGGTACATCAATCTTGTGGTTGGTGAATAGTCATACATGTTCGTCGAAACAAATAATATTGCTCGTATGAATAAACTTGTTTGCCTTTCCCCCCGAGATATGCATTTCTACCACCTATTTCGAATATTGTTTAGCTACTTTTAGTCCGGACTAGAGGGTGAGATAGACGAAAGATAACAATCCGCTCCGCAAATGCACCGAAGTACTGTGAGTGTATTCAACGAAGCGGATCCAAAACACAAATGAAGAGTTTGCACCCGGTAAAACGAAACGCACCAAACTAGAATGGACATGGCGACCACCCAACCGTGAATTGATGCAGGTTCTTTTGCAGAAGACATCCGGTCATCTGACCTGCCTCGTCCAATCAGCGTACAGTTGCGGTTGACGAGGTTAACAATGGTGTGGTTTAGCTTAATCCCCAAGCGTTTGAGAATCGGCCGCTACAACAAAATAACGTGAAGCACAGATGTTCACATAGAGCATGTTCTATTAACCAAGAAGATAGCTAGCTTTTGTTTTAAAACTTGTGTGTGTGTGTGTGTGTTATATCTTGTTCTATATAAGAATACATACAACAAAATAATTGCTCAAATGTGATTTAAAAATTGTAATATATTATAATAATAATGATGATGATGACAATAATGATAATAATAATAATAATAATAAGGTGTTGATCTTTCTGTTATTTTATATAGGAGCTCAGCTCGACGAGGCTTTAAAGTTGAAAACTTGTCGATGAGCTTTCTATTTAAATCCGGAAATTCCTGCTGCGTTGATTCTAGTAGCCAGTGCAAGTAAGTTACTAAGTAGATTCTAGATCTAGTTAGATCACAATGAAAAAAGCCAAATAATTACAGTACATGTATTCTTGAGCAGTATCTCACAATACCGACAGCAACCATTACTGATAAGTGACAATGCAGTGCACAACTTCTCAATGCAACATTTGCACACCCTAAAAAGCTTTTTAAAAAAGTTTATGTGTGTGAGGGGTGGGGGTTTTATAATAATAATAATAATAATAATAATAATAATAATAATAATAATAACAACAATAATAATAATATTAATAATGTTGATGATCATTTTTTAATGATAAAAGTGGTTCCAAAATATATATTTCTTGAGAGCGTGAGCATGAAATTGAAGAGCAGAAAGGGTTAAATCTCTACACATGGAGATTTTTTTATGGATTTTGTTTATTTTTGTGCCCTGGAACCGAACTTCTATGTCATATTTTTGGTAGGGCCCAATGTGTAGCTCTGTTACTTTTTGCTTTGTCAGTGACCTTTAACAAAAAGGCGTCTTAAAAGGGTTAGCTATTGAGTTAATCAATCTGCTGATAAAATGGCTCAGTATATATTATTTTAAACAATACTATGAGGAACAAGCAACGGTGGTGGAATTCTGCTTGCAGCGACTAACCCTAGTGGTATGTGGATGTGAGAATGGTGGTGTGAGTAATGTATTTGTGGTCATTTTATTTCTTTTTACCATGCTGCTGACGATATGACATGATGTGTTACTGCTTTTGACTGGTTCTACTCCGAGGCGTTCTTTTACCTGGGCATAAACACCGCTTGTCTAAAAACAGTATCACATCACTATACAATAAGGAAGATTGTATCTACCAATGGGTCGTCTATTTCTTTTTTGTCTAGATCTATATCTTACAAAAGTGAATATTTCATTAGAAAGTGATAGTGATAGCAAAGAAACCCACTTTAAACACATTCGTAATTATGATTAACCAGCATACTTCTACTTAATAGTACACGTACCTCTTTTTAAATTTACTCACCAATTTTTGTACTAGTTTATCATATACAATATAGTTTATAGCATTACGCAACATGATATTATTTTTTTATATACATTGTACATACATGTACTTTCAGTAAATTGAGATGTGATAATGTAACAATATTAACTGTAGGCTATATTGTTTATGATATTCATTATTTTTGTGTCAAAAGTCTACCTTCATCTAATTAAATTTCCTATTAATGTAAATTATTTAATGCTTCTGTTGTATGGAGAGAGTGTATTTTTTTTTATTTTCCCGTGGGGGATGAATACAGATTTCTATATCTCTGAAGTGGTAAGGTTCTATTCCTTTTAAGGCAACACTATCACACGTGTATTAAATTTTTTTACTGCATCCTACTCCTGTCGCTGTTACAGCTGTTTTTATTGTTGTTGTTGCTGTTGTTGTTGTTGTTGTTGTTGTTGTTGTTGTTGTTGTTGTTGTTGTTGTTGTTGTTGTTGTTGTTGTTGTTATTGTGCCACTTTGTTCGTATATCTCGTTTAAACGTTTTATAATTATAGCCAGCCAATAACTTTCGTAGCCTAAAAAGTTTGTTAGGCCTACTATTTTCTATTTGCTATTGCTTGGGGTGCTTGAAATTTGGTTCTGCAGAACTTTTTTTTCTTTTCAAAAATTTTGCGGAAAACCGAAATGTCTTTTGGTCAAAAACAAGGATATGGGAGATTTCTATTGTGGCAAAATTGTTTTGTGAATAAATAACAAATAATACAAAAGAAGCATTGCCATAAATTATTGCTGGACATATAATTATCGGCTTTGAAAGAATCAACGTCTTTTTAAAGTGAAGAAAATATCTATTTATGTTGTTTTTTAACTTATAAATAAAACATCACATTCAATCAAGGAAGTAGTAAAATGTGTGTGTGTGTGTGTGTTTTTTTTTTGTTTGTTTTTTTTATTTTTTATTTCAAATTAGGTTGTGAACGTTTCTGTAAAGAGCGATAGCGACAAGCTTTTGCTTGTTTGTTTGTTTGTTTGTTGTTGTTGCTGTTTTTTTATACTGTGTATAATTTTCACGGGAAATGAACGTGTTTAGGCGTGTAGTACACACTGAAGCGTAATATTTCTTGTAGTGAGACAGGCCCCTTTAACTAAAGTGTAACAATTATGCTCATTATTTGTGATGCGTGACCCTTTCCTGCTTGACTGTGTGTGTTAATTTTTTGTACTCGTAGTATGCCTGATAATTTATTTTGTGTAACTCTACTTCTGCACTTTTTCTATACGATTCTTATCCATGCTTTCATTATGGGTACAATGTGCAAAAAAAGTTAAATTAGACGCTCGACTATGCTATCAAAATACAATGGTTAGTCGGGCGTAAAATATATTTCCTTTTTTTATTAGACATACTAACCCGTGTCTCTTTACTTGCCTTTTTTTCCTTTGCCTTCTTCTGTCTGCCATATTGTGTGATTGATATCATTTCTTTGTATGCTTTAAATAATCCTGTTTATAATATTAAAAATACGTCTATCATAGAACCCCACTGCTTTTTATTTCTGTTTTATCATGTGCAGTATCATCATTAAATCATACAAGACGCATCAGTAATAGTTTGCACTAGAGTACCTTTCGCGAGGTAATTCTTGTAGGCACGTAATTGAATGAAAGGTAAAGGAGTTTTGTAGCTCCTGTTCATCGTGAGCCCTTTTTAACTGCGGTACAGCACCGGAAACAGGGATCGTGTTTATCTACCTTAAATTTAAGCAAGTATGATGTAGGCCTGCATGTGACATGAAGTAAGCGTAAATTAAGTGAGGAAAGAAACAGTGATGGAGGGGGGTTGGTGTGGTGGTTAATGAAGAGAAAGAGATAGTAAAGGGGGATAATTTACAAATAGGGAGAGAAAAAAGTAAATTTACAAGGTACAGTAGCGTGTGAGTCCACATAATTTTTCATGATTACATGTAATATTTCTCTAGCCTAGCCATCTTCTTATTATGGCCTGTAAAACTGCCTCCTCTTGGAACCAGGAAAGACCCCCACCTCTTCATCAAGCACACTCTTAAGCTTGGCTTCCTAAATACCGGTATTATAATTATCTTCGTTAAAGTTTCAAATCGCAATTTCAGTTTGAAGTCCGTCGTAAATTACTTGAGAGTGGGGCTAGTGAAGCTCTCTCTTAAAATGTCTTAAGTTATCCATCAATAGCTTGAACGGCGATGGGACCACAGAGCAGTATACCCGAGGCTTGGCACGTCACATTGTCTGGACACAGATCTAACTAAATGGGAAATCATAATATGGCTGTGTGTGCGCGAATGGAACCCACTGCCTTTTGATTAGAAGCCTCGTTCTTCACCCTTGAATTTAATAGACCCGTTCAATACTTTATTTAGAAATTTTTTGGGGTTATTGGTTTCGTCTAATTGGGATTCAAGCTTAAACGTTAAACTAAAATAACTTAGTGTGTCTGGAATAAATTATCGCCATTTCTGTTGATAGTGATAATGCTGATGACAAGCGTACTTATGATGATGATGATGATGATGATGATGATGATGATGATGATGATGATGATGATGATGATGATGATGATGATGATGATGATGATGACAACGATGCTGATTGGTGATACTGATAACGAAACAGCTATAATGAGACAAGGAAGATTCTGGAAAATCAATGTTAGATCGTGAACACGAATTCTATTTTAATGAATTTTTTTTCTTTTATTGAGGAAAAGACAAAAATGCACATCAAATGAAGACACTCTTTGCTTGTCTGTAACTGCAACATGAAGAGAGATAATTTATATTGAATGGTAGGCATCACACACTATCCGAATGAGATGGAAAATAAAACGAACCAAAAAAAACCACAACTAATATTCAAGTTACTTTCAGCATTGGCAGAACGTCGAGACAAGATTTATTTGCATCGTGAGTATTGAAATGGACTAGAAATATTACAGTCTCAGTACAATTTAATCATATTTAATGTACATTATTTATAATGCTTCCGTACATTATTTATAATGCTTCCTCTGGAATATCGAGGTACAATAAGCAAAGAAAGAGATTGACCAATTTGAGTTGAGATGAGGAGCTCAATATTTATTATAAACACAGAGAACGATCACACATTTTGTTCAGTTAAAACTAAAAACAGGGTAAAATGAAACAGGTGTGCAACAAGGCGTTCCAAAATAAAAGCATATATGAGAAAGGCTTTACCAGGGATTTTTAAAAACACTTAGATTGAGGCATAAATACACATACGAAGAAAAACATTTAACATATTTTTTTTACCCGCAATTTAATTTCATATGAGTTTTTGTGTGTGTAATTATTAGGTTTGGAAAAAAATAATATATTTTATTATTTCGTTAAATGATAACGGGAGATGTTGATGTTTTATTTTAAAAAATCAGCCAACATTATCTGCTTTTTTGGAGCAAAATTTTTTTAAACGTCCTTACAACCAATGCACGAGAACCTGTCCGGTGTTTTCTTACTTGCGGAAGCTTCAAATTGCAAATGTGTCCTTGCACGCCGGTTCTATGCCTATCTAAAATTTTTAAGATAAATATTTAGCGTCACGAGTACAACTTTTTGGTAAGCTTAAAATTCGTCTGATGATATTTTACTCGCAGTCTTAGGGCAAGCTGTAACGCGACGCTGCATCACGACCCCAGATGCGTGTAGACTCGGGCTCACTATAGAAAGCCCGCCCATCTCTCCAAGTTATTGTTATTGCACAGACCTCTGCATATTTAACATTATGGTTACATGGTGTGTTGAAGTATCATACCAGTACTTCTCGTTTATTAATTTGATATCTCATATCTTAGAAATGACTTATTATTCACAATAATATTCATGTACAAGGTAATTCAATACGTTCGACCTCTATGGCCTTTCACACACTCTGTATCTTTGTCTCCTTGTGTCTCTGAATCTGTTTGTCTATCTGCCTGCCTGAATCTCTCTCTCTCTCTCTCTCTCTCTCTCTCTCTCTCTCTCTCTCTTTCTCAGATAATAAGTCCTGATGCATTCTACGATTTAGATCGGTCTCTACTGATCAGTGAAATCACCAGTATAAGACACAACAGAAAAAAATATTTGAACGGGCCCTATGTATTCCCATTGATAGGATCATCTTTAGGGGTCAATTCTTTCAGTGGAAAACCGTTTGGGGTCTCCATCTCATGAAGAGTCGTATCTTTTTTATATATTCATTCTGTTTGCAGTGGAAGAGCGAAACCCTTTGTTACGTGCAAAGATCAAGGATTGAACATGGTTTGGACCCTGCTATTAGTGCAAGTTAAATGCATAGCATTTTGTGATATTTAAAAAAACAACAATGGTAGCATTATTTTTTTTCGTTATGCTTATGTCATACATGTATTCCAAAGATACGGAAATTTTTGACATGCCATAATGGGGGTCAATCAGTAAGATCAAGGCAATGTGCCCTATAAAATAAAATCTTAAATGAGAAAGAACGCTCGGCAAGTGAATCATCTCAGTTCAAGTTTCTGACAACGATTCTTGACCTTCACGCACAGATTGGAGAGAACTGTTTTCATGTTCCTTATAGTTCGCGAGCTCATTGTTCAATTTTTCTAGGGATTTCTTGTCCGAGCTTACGGTCACACAATCACGATCGGCTCTTGCTCGGGTGAGATCTGTGGGGGTAGTAGCAGCTTCAATAAAATTTATGGAGTCTGGGTCACCATCTGAGAGTTTTCTGGTACGTGCATCTTTTCTGGCGGTAGACATGTTTAGTTCCTCAAAGCCAGTCGAAGACGCTATGTCTGTGGGACTACGTAAGGGAGTACACGCGGGCTCGGGACCGTCCTCGCTTGTCACGCTGGCGATGGATGAAGACGACGGCGACTGGAGCCCGCCATTGTTGAAGCTGTCTCTGAGTGTCTTCTCCTGGACGCGCCGAAGCTCCAACTCTGCTAGGGACATCATACCCCCGCCGGCGCCGTGGCCTGACTTGTGAGACGGGAATTTCTTAGCAGCTGTAACGTCGTTTTTCAGCTCCTCCAAGTCTCGCTTGAGCTTGGCTCGCCGGTTCTGGAACCAGGTGATGACCTGAGCGTTGGTGAGCCCCAGGGATGCGGCTATCTCGTCCCTGTCGGCTGGGGTGAGGTACTTCTGGTACAGGAATCGCTTCTCCAGCTCGTAGATCTGTTGGTTTGTGAATGCTGTGCGGGACTTGCGCCTCTTCTTTGGCGGCTGGTGCTTGCCAAACAGCGCGGCTTGGTCGCGTTTCTTGGATTCTGGTGGGTAGAAAAGTTAAAGATAGTTTTTTTTACTATATTATTATTATTGAGATGCTTAAGTCTAGTTTGACAATGGGTTGTTGGCGTCTCCAGATGAGTAGAAAAGTTAAAGATTACTCTTAACGATATTATATTGTCTTAGCTATTAAGAGAGGGTTATTTATAATGGACAATGGAGTTGTTAGAAAAAGCACGAGGGTGTAGTGCACAAATAAAAAACAAACGTAAACAAAAGAGAAAGTTGGGTCTACGTAAACGACGATGGAATCAGTGAAATAGGTAGACATGATAGCACTACTTTCTGGTGTGTATAAGAAGGCTGTTACCTTGGTATTTCTTGGTGTAATTACCCAGTTATTAATCTATCCTTTGTATCAAAATCTCTCTCTCTTTCTCTCTCTCTCTCTCTCTCTCTCTCTCTCTCTTACTCTCTCTCATAGGCTAAAGCTCTGAGTTTCATTCTATGTGTCAAGCACCTGAGCATGCATCAAAAGAGTTGGCTAGAGGCCATTGAATACAACTATCACGTTTACGCAATACATATACAATACACAGGTAAATCACAAAACTAACACTCAAATCCAATTTCTACCCTTAATACTGCCAGTCGCACAATAATTGTTGGCAAGAAGTGGCTTCTTTGTAAATCACAAGCTCTCTCCTAGTTAACAGTGTCCAAGTTCACAAGAAAAATTCTACACAGTGATGGGTACCAATACTATCGTCTGACAATTTACGTGAGGCAGAGACAGAACGAAGATACATGTACCAGGAATCAGCCGATATTAGCCAGTCACAAAAAAGATAACATAATGGCGCCCTTTAGGCACGAGATTTTCTGAGCGCTAATTGAGATCCTAAGTCTAATACCAATGGCCCTTGGTTAGAACATCGGCTTCCGACGCAAAAGCATCGGATTCGAGCCCTAGCGATTGCGCTCTCTACTGGTTGGGTCGGTGATAGTTTAATGTGATCGGCTGGGACAGGAGTCATGGTATCCCCGTCCTGTCTCGTGTGTGGCAGCACATACAATTGCCAGACGTCAGTCTAGGGGCCCGTACACAATATAGCTTATATATTGCTGAAGTTGGACGTTAAACCAGCTCAAATTAACAACTAGGGTAATTGGACGCCAGTGCATATCCCTTGCCTAGCGTCTTCGTTGTTGCTGAGGGCCCTGTTTCCGCGATACCTCTATTATTTTGACAGCCACCCACCAGTAGGGATGAAACTCGACAAATAAATTTATTTGTCGCTCATGTCGTTTAACAGAATCATGGAGACTAATGCCCAGTGCTGTATTATTATCTGAAACCTTTAGTCCACGCACCGCCGGAAAGATGCTATCTCTACCATCAGGTTATGAGTCTGAGGTTACTTCCTGACAGGGGCCGTGTGTTTTCCTCTGTCAGATCGGACAAAGCCTTGGATGTGAGGACAAGACTACAACAACTCTCCGTGATCAGATCTTAGGCGCACCGGTACATCTGTTGTCGTTGAGACTTCGAGACCCTGTAATCGAGCCCGCATCAGAGCTGCCAACCCGACCATTCATCAAAAAGTACAAAGGTATGGCGAAATGAGTATGAGAAAACGTCTAAAAAAAAAAGACATGTAGCGTTAAGTTGTCAGCTCTATCACAAACTCACAGAACTCAAACCGGAGTCCGGTACCAAAACTACGGCAGTTTTTTTTCTTCTCTTTGGTCCGTCTTTTTTTATTCATGTCTGTCTGTCTGTCTGTCTGTCTGTCTGTCTGTCTGTCTGTCTGTCTGTCTGTCTGTCTGTCTGTCTGTCTGTCTGTCTGTCTGTCTGTCTCTCTCTCTCTCTCTCTCTCTCTCTCTCTCTCTCTCTCTCTCTCTCTCTCTCTTCTTCTCTCTCTCTCTCTCTCTCTCTCTCTCTCTCTCTCTCTTTTCCTCTTGTTTTAACGTCTCCTAGGTTCCCATAGGGAATCTTAGGCGGCGACTGAACCTGGTGGGTATTATAAAAACAAAACAGAACAACAAAAAAGACAAACAAACAAAAAAAAAAAACAAGAAAGAAGATTATGAGAAGCCACACTGAATATTCAAGGCCTTTAAAATTTAAAACAAAAAATGGCGCGTCTCAAAAAATATTCTCATAACTGTAAAATGAGTCAACAGTCAAGCTTGAACTATGGCCGCTATTTAAAAGAACTAACTCTCGTGTTTGAATCTTAAATCCCAGGTAAAATTACACGATGGTTTACAATAGCCGCTTTTTATCTCTCACTCAAAAGAGCTAATAATGGTAGAGGAATATTTCTATTGGGAATCTCCTCTGACCATCTGTTACTAAATAATGTATGTCTGTCGCCCAGCAAGGTAAAGACAATGTTCTGCGTTCGGGCCGAATCAGAGCGATAAAAATTCACGGTCTTGCCAAATTTATGACAAATACAGATTGCCTCTCTTCTCCTATTCTCATGCCCCCCCATATCTCTGTATTTCCTTCTTTCTCTTGCACTCCCATTCCTCTCATCCCTCTCTCTCTCTCTCTCTCTCTCTCTCTCTCTCTCTCTCTCTCTCTCTCTCTCTCTCTCTCTCTCTCTCTCTCTCTCTCTCTCTCTCTCTCTCTCTCTCTCTCTCTCTGATGGGCGCATTCCCACATTTGCCCTTTTATTCTTTATCAGCAAATTTAATTTTACAACAGGTGAACAAGATCTATTTTGGAAAAGTTATTCTTGGTTTGAGAGCAAGAAGCTTCCACCTGTTTAAGCTTTAAGAATGAGCCTGATTGGTATGAGCCCGCACAGGATAAATTCTCCGCCCACTCGTTTTGATGCTGTCAGGGCCGCAGAAAAGGGAGACAATAACCTGTGGTCAGGATGGAGTCCATAAAAAATAACACAAAACAAAGATATTGTCCCTATCTGGTCGCCACACGCCTGTCTCACCCAGTCCTCTCGCGTTTCACATATGGCGGTTAAGACTGCTGCAAACTGTCATTCTATAGAACTCTGTGACAAGTTGAGCAAAAGGCTGAACAGCATTGGGTATGCATTCGGCTTTTGCTGTTTTTTTTTTCACTCTTTTTAGATTTGAAAAACAACAACAACAACAACAACAACAACAACAACAACAACAACAACAACAACAACAACAACAACAACAACAACAACAACAACAGCAGCAGCAAGAACAACATTGAAAAACTAGTCGAAAAAAATGAAGTAAATGCATCTCCCTATAGATTCTAGTGTCCTTATGATTACTCAAACATACAATTAAAAAGGACCAATGTGGCTAATAAAATATGCTGCAGTAATAATAAACAGGCTGAACTATCTAATAAGTTATTGTCCATATAGGAAAAACTAGGGCTTATTCTTTATAGTTTTAAATAATTGTCGAAATTTGTAATCTATTCGTAAAAAAAATAATCTTATAAACAGATCTATCGCATTGTTTCATTTAATTTTGTTGAACATTAAAGGTTTTTTTTTTCCCGCAATTGCGTCATCAATTAAAATACAAATACATCACAAATTGTGAATCGAATTTTTAGGCAGCTGGATATTACGTGAATCAAACAGTAAATTTTCTTCACCAAAGAATGATGTTGAGTCCCCCTTCGAAATACAACGTGTTTGGACCATGATAACGTCGTGTCATGCTGTGTTGCACAACGAATTCATTGCTGTCACTGGTCTCCACTGACTTCCGAAGTGCAAGCATAGCTGTTCCCCCAACAGTGCTGTAATACGGACCTTTGCTCATAAATAAAACACGACTGTTGGATCCAATAGCACCCATTGTGTGTCATGGTATGTACTTTGACTACCTAATGACTGACCCATCACTCGCGGCAACTCTTGCACTTCACATCACCATGGCTTGTTCAGCAGTATGTTCTGTGACATTGCCATCTGGAACAGTGGAGTCTCTTTGTACTGAGAGTAGTCAGGGAACAACAGTCTATTGATAGAGTCACGGAAATGATTGGTATTGTTTGCAGTATGGTGTGATCAATTCAAACAAGTTTCGCAGGCGTTTATGCTAATCACCAACAACTGAGTTGAAAGAAACTAATACTCGTTTGATCATTTGGTCAATTTTATTGTGAAGTGTTGAAAACATAAAACTTATTTCACAACATCGTATTCCATTAGTTTCAATATCTTTGTTTTTCTCAGCCTAATGTTGATTAAAGTCTAGAGTAAGTTTCACGGTGTTTACAAACTAAACCCAGATGTGTACCAATCACATTCAAATGATTTAAGTTTATATCTTTCATTAACAATATGTTATACAGGCTTTTGCCTGTAACAATATGTTTAATCGTTAATGGTCAGCATGCTAGTACGTTATACATTTTGTTTTCATATAATTAAATCTTTTATCGGTTTAAACCGTGACAACTGTACATCAACTGTAAATATAAACTGAAGTCCACAGAGCATCAAGGATAAGCTCGGCGCTCGTGCGAAAATAGCTTGGAACGAAGAAAAAAATTTACATTTAGGCTATAAATAACGGAAATGTGATATCATAATATAACATATATATACAATAACAATCCTTTTTTTTTAATAGTAAAAACATGTCATTATGATCGCGCTTTGGCTTTATATCCTAGAAATACCACGGGCAGCGATACCTGTCTTAAATTTCAACGGCAATTATCCATTGCCTTAGCCGTTTGCTTTGTTTAACTGATGAAAGATCAAATCGCAATACCGGCTAGTATTTTTTTGTTCCTTTAAGTGTTTCATTCAAATCGTAGAACAATCTTATCGCCATTTATACAAAGGCGATTTATTTATATGAAAAAAAACAACAACCCAGCTATATCTCGCGGACCGCGTATCTGTATTAACACGTGAATAGAAACCACAGATTAACTCAAAATCTGATAAGAAATATTTATGTGCATTCACTTGCGATATTTCTTTTGTATTTATTGGTAGTCGTGTAGATTATTTTCGTGTAGATTATTTCATTGTATATAATCCTTAGAGATCCATTTCTTAAGTAACAGAGAAATCAAAGAGGCATAACCATACTGTACTATCTTGAATCTTAAGTCTTAGCTTCATCTTAGGAAGATCTTAACAAACGCGAAATGAGACAAGGAGACGACTCATATTTTTTTCAAATACTAATACAAGGTTCTGGTTTTTTTGTTTTTGTTCTATATTCCATTACTAAAAACGCTGGCAAAGGGGTATTTTCGAAATATTCTAAACTGCTGATGTGTTTTTCTCATGCTATGATGAAGATAAATAAGATTATGTTCTGAATATAACGAGATAACGCATTGAAGACCAACAATAGGATAATGACGGGATTCAGTCAAATGTGTCGCGGTCGAGTCGTTAAGATTGTCATCTTTTATGGAGGATTATCCGTGAGGCGCAACGGCTTAACGGCGCTAACAATGCGATATGTATCAGGTAAAATAATGGAATAAGAGAAAAATACTAATGCTAGGACTTAAAACAACCATTATTTTTCGTTGACTTTTACACGGTCCTCGCTCTCACTGCGAATAAGAACTGTTTAAATCTGCTCTATACTCCCCAAATGGATAGTTGATCTATCATCGATGAATCTTGCTGAAAACAACTACATTGTGCAATGCTTAAGGTTAATGCTCATCTTCTATCCAACGGAGGAGACAGAGATAAGCGCCACTAGTTTCTAGTGTCACAAGATTATTATGGAGATCTACTTGAAAGGACAACCATGAAGCGTATTTTCTCTGTAAATCTCAAATAACAGTGTTTTGGCTAAATTACTATGTAGAACAGAGGTGGCGGAAGGTAGAGAGTAGAAATGAATAAATAAAAAAGAAGGATGAAGAGAAACAGAACGGAAAAACGAGTAAGATGGAAAGAGAGTGACAGCGAGAGAGATAGATAGATAGATAGATAGATAGATAGATAGATAGATAGATAGATAGATAGATAGATAGGTGTACTTTTCAACCATTTGAAGCGATGTTCTTGTTAATTTTTTAAACATCTTTTCTTTATTTCTTTCTTTGGGAGGGGGGGAGCGGGGGAGAGAAATGTTAAGAACATTATTTTGGTGCGTGCGGCGACAAGGTAAAGCTTTAAGGGAACTCAAAAAGAAGGAATTTAGTTAACATCGTAACACTTTATATCTCGTCCATATGTGCCATTAACTCGTTTCAAGCTAAGACGTTAAGTCTTCCTCAGAGACTAATGTTGAAAAAATGCGTAACATAGGGCACGGTAAAAAATGTCTAGATATCCATTAAATGCCCCTTTTCCCCACCCATCCTCTTCCTTTTTTTCTTAATCCTCTTGATAATTTTTCATTTTCCCTACTAACATTGGTATGCCCATCAATGTTCTTTTCATTATCGTGCTCATTTAAACACTCAACAAGAGTCTGAAAAAAAAATTAAACTACCAAATGTTTTCCCAATTATATTTTTTACCTATTTTTTTTAAATTCATGCTTGTATAGCGAATAATGAGCTCATTGACTTGTCGTAATTGGATACAATGAATTAATTAATTCATGTGACAATCCTTATTATACATTACATAAAAACTACTACAACAACAACTACACGGCACAATTGAAGTTAAGACACTCATCTTGTGTGTGTGTTTTTTTGTTTTTTGTTTTTTTTTTGTTTTTTTTTCTTTCTTAAAATTGTTTCTCGCTTTTTTTTTTCTCATTAATTCTCAACCTCTCTCTCTCTCTCTCTCTCTCTCTCTCTCTCTCTCTCTCTCTCTCTTGATACCTCCCCCTCTTGGTCTCTATTAGCCTATCAGTCTGTCTTTTTTTCCCTCTCTTTTTTTAACATACCCCACCTCCTCTTTTCCCCTCCCCCTCCCCCATCAACACGATGATACAAGCTGCGAATTATTAATACAAGGATGATTGATCAGGGAGCCTTCCGTAAGGCATTCTTTGTATTTTGCAGGGCATATTTTATGCTGTTAGCGTTATGTGCACTATTCGCATCATCTGCTTTTGGTACAAGACATTGGGATGTATTGGTGCAAGCGTCTTGTACACATTATTTATGCGTTCTTTATGTCCTTGTACATTGCATCTCGTACAGTTGTTTATTGCATGGTTTACTCAGGTTCTATAAAGACGTCAACGAGGTCTCTATATCGCCTCTCTCTCATTCTCTTTTCTCTCTTTTCTCTCTCTCTCTCTCTCTCTCTCTCTCTCTCTCTCTGTTTCTATCACTCATAGTGTTTCTCTTTCCTTACAGTTTAGAAATGTGCAGGTGATAAAGAGAGTGATCACTGGCTTGTCATTTTTTCCTGTCACTACTTCAAAGGCGTGTGGTCGGAAGAACAATTGGCTTTTTGTGCACCTATAGTGAACGGCAGCAACGCGAAACGCTGACTTCATCATAAGAATTATTTATACAAAAAGTTTGGTTTTTATTTTTAACGAACTAGGCATTTTATTTACCACAAGTAGAAACCTGACTATTCTTACCTATCATTATTGACAAAAAAAAAAAACACAACAAAAAACAACAACTAAAATGCGATCTATCGAGCCCGCATACGTAATTAAAAGATCGATATTATTTTGTGTTACATAGGGTCAAAATTGTAAAGATGGACATTCAATGAAATGGTGCAGCAAAAACTGTTAAATATTATAAAAAAATTAATAAAAAAAAATTCCTAGGTTTTTATCATTTCTTCTAAACATTGTAGATTCAAAATTCCTCTTTGCTGTTTCCAGGCGAAGATTGAACAGTAAGATAATACGGAGGACTTGTCAACTAGATGAAATAATTACATTTGTAAGTTGAAGAAAACATAATGATAATTATATTAAGTGCATCTTTAATTTTTACTTTTCAAAATGTGGTTGTACGTTTTTAAAGATCAAGAAATGTTTATTTTGGAAAAAAAAATGTTTTGCGGTCTTTTTAGATTTTCGATACTTTATTACATCTAAACAATGGACATTACAAGGTAAAACGGATTTAACAGCGAATTGTTTTCCAGTACAGGTTCAGTATTTTCCTATTAAAGAAGGAAGAACGGCCAAAACGACAGGCAAGTAAGTCTGTTAAACCGAAGCTTTGTTATTGCCCTCTTGAAAGCGCCGAGGAACAATATGTTATTACAGTCTCAGAAATCTGTCAACATCAGCATGTTTTTGGCTCAGTTAGAACCATAACTATTTTGTTAATGTGATATCTAAAAGCGTGTGGTTTGGATGTCTTATACACGCCCCAAGTTTGTTTTTGTTTTGGATTTATTCTGGTTCGGCATGTTTCGTTTCTCTCTAAGATTCTTAGCTTGAGATCCAGGGCGTGATTTTCTAATGACCGCTACTCTCTTCAGAGTGGAGTGAGGTTGTCCATCTTCGGACAGGCTGAGTAGTGGTGAGTTTGTCCACGGGTGGTAAGTGTTTATGGCTTACATCTCAGTCCAAGTGTCGACAGCGGGCGCTCCGTCCGAGCTGCGAGTACATGTTAAAGTTTTGTGATAACGAGGCCCGTACCAAAATAAAGACGGTGTGTAAGGGAGTCCAAGCAGCTGTCCAATCATAGCTCTTTCCTCGACTAAGGGAGCCAATGATCAGCCAAGGACCTCCATGCATGAGGGACGTGATTATGTTATCTGTTATAGTTGTGTGGGTCGCAATGCATGTAACACTAGGAGAAGTAGCAACTGTGAAGAGAGACTGGGGTGAAATAGAGACGCTTGTTGAGATGAAAGGACCAGTCAAAATTGATGTTTTGAGAGAAAGAGGGAGGGAGAGAGAGAGAGAGAGAGAGAGAGAGAGAGAGAGAGAAAGAGAGAGAGAGAGAGAGAGAGAGAGAGAGAGAGAGAGAGAGAGAGAGAGAGAGAGAGAGAGAGAGAGAGAGAGAGAGAGAGAGAGAGAGAGAGAGAGAGAGAGAGAAAGAGAGAGAGAGAAAGATGTAAGAATGTGGAATCGCGAGCGAGGCTTACTGGTTATGGAAGAAGGCATGTAAAGACTCTTAATAGCCCCAATAAATAAAAGTGTTTATCGAGTTGTGTGGGCTGAAGCTCCCCGGGGAAGCCGCTGGGTGCCAACCTGTATCAAAGATATACATGTACACGTGAAAGTCATTATCATGACTATCATTACCATCATCATCATCATCATCATCATCATCATCATCAACACCCCCACAAGCTTCGAATCCAAGGCCCGATTCACGTGAATAGCTATTGAGGGTGGCCGATGTAGAATTAACGGGCGGAGAAGATAAAAATTGGACACTGAAATTTTCACAGTCGACATATTGTGGAAAGCGTATGACAACATATTTTCACACCCGCGAAAATTCTCCAGAACTTCCCAAAGCTCCGGATAGAAACATCAAGGCCAGTTTGCGAATGTACTTAGAAATTTGATCCTGTCTCTTTATTTTGTTCTCAGAGCGCTATAAAACAAGCCAAGGTTGTGATAATTGATGACCTTACTTGCGACAAACAAACTATTTTCGTTTATGGTGAGTGTTGAAGACCAACCAAGGTCTCAGGCTACCACACACAAGAATATCGTTAATGGCTCTTAATTTGGTAGGGTAGACCAAGCCAGTTCTATGCTTTGCTCGTTTACGCTTTGTGCATTCTTCTCCTAAGTTCTACATGGGTGTTCTCTTGCCTTAGAAGTGTACGCCTGATATTATATACGGGCATACTTCAATAACTTCATACCAAGTTGAGGGTCTAAATACTCATCACTTAAACAACATTTCATACGGTTTTCTAAATGCGGTATCCACTGCGAAAGAGCAATAAAAATAAAAGACAATTTGCAGGCTTTCTTTTTGTTGTTGTTGTTGTTGTTGGATTGAACTGTTTTTTGTGAGTTTTTTTTGTGCTTTTTTCTACTTCAGTAGTAATTTTTTATTAGTCTTCTCAATTACCAAGGGTACTCAAAGAATAAATGAAATTTTTCCAACTATCTAAGCAGGCCTAATGTTTGTTCATGAAATGCAAAGTACATCTACAGATATAACAGAGACATGTAAATAGGCTAATGTCAAATTTTAACTGAGTGTGCCTTGTGTTTATAACACTCATGCCTTTTGTACTGTAAGTCCTGAATGGCATGAAACATGCGCGTTGCATCTGCGCAAAGGCAAACATTTTGATTTGTTCTCTCTAGCATTGTTCTTTATGACCTCTCTCCAGTCAGTAGACCAGAGTCAGCAGATGTCAGACAAGTCTTGCAACATGACAGAGAACAGTGCGTAGTATATAAGGTATAAAAATATGGCTACGCCGGTACGGTTACGAAACTATTAGATACGAGTTTTGATAAGACGTTCACATCTACGTTAGCGCATTGAGCGTCTAGGAATTGGGAAATTTGAGCGAACTGTTTCCTTAAGACGTTCCTAACATGAATATTACGTGTGAAACATGCTTGCTGTCGTTTGCTTCAACCAGCGGACACATTTTAGCTGGAATCTTCCAGGTACACCTCCTGCCCTGTCACCAGCCGGGGCCGATTCGCACCTGTGATGTGGCAGACGTGTGAAGTTTTGTCGGCAGGAGTGACCAGGAGTGACTTCCCCTTGACTGGCAGCGCATGACTGGCGCGTCAATGAGGTCACCGACAGTCAATGGTCCGCCAACTCCATAGCTCGTGTCAAATAGTATAGTTTTACCGAACTGCACCCAAAAGAGTTTGCTGAATTGTATTGAGTTGGGCGTGTTGCTTTAAGTTCAACGTCAGCACTAATATTGTAGGCTATAGTGTGGACGAATCCCAAGACCAGCGTTCGACAATTTCGCGTGCTGCCACACAGAGACTCTACAATTAGCCGGTCATATAATTTTACGGACACCGACCCAACCAGTACGGGACGAATCTGTAAAAAAATTCGTGACCGCCGAAGAGAGAAAGGAGCCCAGGAAGTTCCCTCAGGGGGGTCGAGGAAGTTCGATAGGTAGAGTGCCCGGTTTCTATTATAGATGTTACGGGTTCGAATCCGACTTTTTTGTCGTAAAAATTAAGCAGGTGTCACCTTTATTCAAAATCTATATTTTAAGGCACAATTTGTTTCATAATTTACACCTCCCTAAATGCTGTCCTCTTTGATTGCCTTTTTTATGTGCAAGTGAAAAGGCAAATGTTTTTTATCAGTCATAAGAATAGTAAAAACTAAAACTTTTTTTTATACTTTCTCCTCAGTTGTCACGTATTTGCAATCGACTCTTGTCCTAAAGTTGATTTTGCCCACACTATTTCACCCTCCTCTATTAATGTATTTTTTATTAATCATTAAACAATTTAAGAACCAATATGTCTGAGTAAGTTATATCACAAGGCAATAAAAAAAATCAAAACACGCGAAGGAGGGGTAATGAGGGCGAATTTTTGACGTTAGAATTGAGAATGGTACTCATCACTTCTCATTGATAAAGGTAATAAAGAAACGGTATTTAAGAGAGAAATATCCCACGTCTTTTAAATCGGGCTGACCACATTACGCGACAAATATCTCGTATAATACAATAAAAGAAAGCGATAGCCTTGGGAGGACGCGCGACAACGACAGCGACTAGAACAAACGTAAATGTACATACATGTACTTAGTTCAACAGAACACAAAGAAGTCCCTCTTTTCGTTAGGGTTGTTAACTAGAGAAGAGAAACTTGGATAACACTTTCTACAACACTGTGGCTTTAGCCTCTAATAAGACATACACAGCAGTCCTAGAACAATAAAGTTTCCCCAGATGAAAACAATCAGTGTGGATTTCCCCGGCTGTCTCCGTCGCATCTGACACCAAACTGCGCTGCTGTGACTCACTAACAAGACAGATCAAAGAGAGGCTCGCCGCTTGTTTGTGACCCTACGACGTTCGACCATAAATGTCGTGGACTTAGCGGTGTCACTTGTCCAACTCACAGTGGTTACCAAGGTTGGTTGGTTGGTTTGTTGGTCCAGCGATAGCAGGTAAGCCACATCGCAGTCGTGTCCCAAGACTAACGGCTGGCTACACGTAGACAGAGCTGGGATACAACATTGTACCGTGTATCTCAGTATGTCGGCACTTAGTGGAATAAAGGAACGGACTGGATTCACAGGATTAAATTATTTGGTGGGAGAAAGCAACGCTATGTGCTAGTTAAGCATCTCGTCATCTCAGTTTGTAAATGTCCTATCTAATTTCTAAAACACTAGAGAATTTGAGGTTTTCTTTTCAAATGAGATAGGAGATTACACAACTGAAGTGACCATCATATAGGTTCTCAAGGTGGACACACTGCGAGGGAATTATAGATGTGGATGCATGTACCTGTACTTGGTCAGTCACTTGTTGTCACCGTGTAACGGCAAAAAAGGGTAGGCACTATGGTCGGTAAAAACTAACTATGGGCCTCTGGGGAAAGAAAGTCGCTTCGCTATACGGCTGATCTATCTTGTTTCTACGTAGGAGAGAAACTCTCTCTCTCTCTCTCTCTCTCTCTCTCTCTCTCTCTCTCATTATTACACGTCTCCTCGAGGATCATATACCCATCAAAGCATCCCTAGACTAACGTTTGACAATGTCAAATGTTGTCATAATATACGAGACAGTGCGGAGATATCTGGACTCCTACCTACTGACACGCACCCAACCAGAAAGAGGCGAATTCCAACATTATTATTTGCCCCATCGTAGGTTCGAACCTCGGTTGCAAGATCAAGAGAAACGAATACATCACTAATTAAGATATTCAAAGGTATTACAATCCTTTTTAGGGAGTTTCATTGTCAATCTCAAAGTTTTATCCAAACTTAAGAAAAGAGGGATCGTCTTTAACTCTTAAAAGATAAACGTAATGGAGTTCATGAAACAACTGATCATTATAACCCTGCACCTCATTTATTAAAAAATATTGATTAATGGTATGATTCAGTTCAGACTGTCGAGAACAAGATAGCATTAATTTTTCCATTGACATGCTAACGTCATATCACTATTGTATTTGTATTTAAGGAGTACTCGTTTTTTGCCTTCATTTGTTGCCTTCAAACCAGACTTAGTATACCATCGGCCTTCACACGGCGGTGTAGCCATAAGATACCTGTACTACCTTTAGTACGTAAAAGTGTCTTCACATAATGTCCTAGCCTAACAATGTTACCGAATGCCGAATCTGTACCTGACAAATCTTCCCTTCAAAAACGACGCGCCTATCACTCGTACATCATAAGCAGAGAAAAAGAGACAAACAAGACAGTTCGGCTGGCAAATCTTTAGCTAATCCGTCCTTACAATCCGATACGTCTATCAATCGTACATCACAAGCAGGGAAAAAAACCGACAAACAAGATACACGACAGTCATAGTATTGTCAAGGTCGGTTGACCTTATGTCAGCGAGACCTGTGGTGGAGTTGTGGCGCAGTCGGGATTAAGGCAGTAGAGAGCGGCATCAAAGAGGATAAAATGTCCAACCTTGTGGTCAGTTTGGGACAAGTCATCCTAGGGTAGGAGCCTCTGACCATCATTAGAAGCTTTGCAGTCCACACGACGATAACGGATGGCATAATAGCGCCCCTCAAACTTGGTGCTTTAAAGTCGTTGATTGGCTCCGCAAGCTTAGGATAGAGCTTTGATTGGACGCGGGTGAAGATTCCCTTATTTATCGTCTTCGCTTTCGCTATTTGCCACCTTATCGCAAAACCTCTAATGTCTAGATCCGATGGGACCGCTATGAGCTCCCGGTCACTTAGCTTAGATGTGAATTATCCTCAAAGTGTCGGTGTCACCAAGTGATTGGCAATAATGGTGGGGTTGACATTTTGGTCACACAGTTAGTAAAAAAACGTATCGGCAACTTTCTGTTCTTAAGTATCTGCACGTCTGTCTGCCGTCTAAATCACTCACTCTCATTTTAATTCTCTCTTTCTTTATCTCTCTTTATCTCCGTCTGTCGTCTGCCTGTCTCTCTCGCTCTCTCTGTGTCTCTTGTCTATCTGTCTGTCTGTCTGTCTGTCTGTCTGTCTGTCTGTCTGTCTGTCTGTCTGTCTGTCTGTCTGTCTGTCTGTCTGTCTCTGTCTCTCTGTCTCTCTCTCTCTCTCTCTCTCTCTCTCTCTCTCTCTCTCTCTCTCTCTCTCTCTCTCTCTCTCTTTCTTTCTCTGCCTCTTTCCCAGCATACTCCCTCCTCCTTCTCCCCTGAACTACCCTTCTCTCTCTGCCTATTGGCCTCCCTTTCTTTCTTTCACAAATTTGATTTTTCTCTTCTCTCTCTCTCTCTCTCTCTCTCTTTCTTTCTCTGCCTCTTTTCCAGCAATCACTTTCTATTAAAAATGAAAATCGCACAAAAATGTTAACATTAATGATTATCGACAAAACAACAAATACAAGCATAATAAATTCTGCAGCGTCTTAGTTCTGCTATAATGATAAAGTGTATGAATTTCAACAATGGTTATGCGTTAGTCCAATCGGTAGACATAAATTGAATACTTGTGAACGAGCATAAAATGCAAAGCAAAGCTTAATTAAGGGCCCAATGAAAAGTATATAATACAACACGCTTTGTTTTCTTGCGTTTGATATTTTCCATTCATAGACCTTTTTTTATTCAGTGTTTCCTGCTTTTTTGTGGGTTTTTTTATGTGAGCCTAGGTTATCTTAACTCTGACATTGCCGGTGACAAAAATACCCAAGCCCGTAAGTAGCCTACAGACTAGTTTTTAGGGACGCCAAAAAAGCTAGACATAGTGTCAGTGACATTATTTTCTGAAGCGCTTTCACCTATCAATGACCTTGGGTAATTACTTTTTGTATTTACTCTTATAGCTTGTTTTTCCTTTCCCGTTTGACACGGAGATTGGAACACCCTGCCCCAGTCTCTGTATTTGGGTCAATATCATCAAGTTGTCTCGGTTGATCACGTTCCCCTCTCTTATCTATCACGCAATGCACAATAAAGATGGTCAAGCCATCAGCTGTATTGTTAACGCTAAAAAGAGTCTTTCTACCCAACCTTCAAAAGTAAAAACAAAAAACCTCGCTAGACAAAACCAAAAAATTAAAAGAAGGGCCCAAATGTCTCTATTTTTCTATGGACGAGAGAAAACCCTGCCTGTTAGAGGGAAACGAAAGAGGTTGTCTCCTCTCCTCTTATTACGGTAAAATATAATCTGTAATAAACCATAAATCATGACGCGTTGATCCGGTTAGATTCCCGCGTAAATTCTCCTACTAATAGCTTTGTCGAGTCCACTTTATCTAGCTCGTCTGTCATGGCGGCGAGATCACGGCGTTGACAAGCAGAAGACAACAAGGCGGTCCGACAGATAGAGACAAAGGGCCGTAAGTACATGTACAACGTCTCGGTAGCTTAGGACTCGTCTTAGGCATCCTTATAGTGGCTTATATACATATAAAAATATTCCTACGAAGAGTTGTAGGCTACTACGACGTTGTACTTACGCCCCAAGATCTAGATCTAGAGCATCGAATCGAACAAAGAGAGAAAAAAGTTGAAAAAATCTGGATCGCCCTGACTTGTCCTATTCTTGTTATTCAGAGCACTGTGACAATCGGACCCGTCATAAAACTGGATCAATCTGTTAGAATAGTATTTACTGCTACAGTGCTACATAATATAATGCTCTATTTGCTCTTATTTCAGCATTCTTTGGCAGTCACGCCTTCAAAACACCCTACAATCTTGTGTTACGGAAATATACACACCCAGAGATGGACTATATCAACTTCATTAACCTTTCTTTAAAAAAATTCTATTTCACATATTCAAATTAATGGTTATTAGTGCCAACTTATAAAACGCATGAGAAGTAATAGTGGTTGATTTTTAAAAATCAAAGCTAAAAACCCTCCAACGCAACTGGCTATTTGTTCTCTGTGCTGTTGAGACCAATAGTATTTGAAGATTTAAATGAAACTGTCTTGGATTTAACGCCAAATTTTAATGTTCTTTGGGTCTTTATTAAAGGAAAATAAGCAAATGACGAATCTACTTCATGCAAAATTGTATTGGCAAAAGTGCCTTTCATAACTGTACTAAGGTATTTTTTCTGCGCCATTTTTATTCCCAACAAACAAGTTCAGACCCAAATGATCGTTGATTTGGTTGCTAAACGTGCGTTCTTTATGCAAGTAAGATTCTGAACTCGAAGTTCTACCAGCTCATTAAATCTTCCGCTATCTGTTAAATGTCTAGAGAAGCGCAGGTGACTTTGAGGTTAGAGCACCCTTAAACCATAAATCATGACGCGTTGATCCGGTTAGATTCCCGCGTAAATTCTCCTACTAATAGCTTTGTCGAGTCCACTTTATCTAGCTCGTCTGTCATGGCGGCGAGATCACGGCGTTGACAAGCAGAAGACAACAAGGCGGTCCGACAGATAGAGACAAAGGGCCGTAAGTACATGTACAACGTCTCGGTAGCTTAGGACTCGTCTTAAGCCTTCTTATTCACATATAACAATATTCTTACGAAGAGTTGTAGGCTACCGCGACGTTGTACTTACGCCCCAAGATCTAGATCTAGAGCATCGAATCGAACAAAGAGAGAAAAAAAAGGTTGAAAAAATCTGGATCGCCCTGACTTGTCCTATTCTTGTTATTCAGAGCACTGTGACAATCGGATCCGTCATAAAACTGGATCAATCTGTTAGAATAGTATTTACTGCTACAGTGCTAGATAATATAATGCTCTATTTGCTCTTACTTCAGCATTCTTTGGCAGTCACGCCTTCAAAACACCTTAAATGTTGTATTACGAAAATATACACACCCAGAGATGAACTATATCAACTTCATTAACCTTTCTCAAGAAAATTCTATTTCACATATTCAAAGTAATGGCTTATTAGAGTCAACTTACAATACGCATGAGAAGTAACAGTGATTGATTATATAGATTCAAAGCTAAAAACCCTCCAAAGCATCTGGTTCTTGGTTCTGCTGTTGGCGCCGATAGTATTTGAAGATTAAAATGAAACTGCCTTGGATCTAACGCCAAATATAATGTTCTTTGAATGTACATTAAAGAGAAAATGAAGTAAATGACGAATCTACTTCATGCCAAATTGTATTGGCAAAAGTGCACTAACGTATTTTTTTCTGTGCTATTTTCATTGCGAACAAACAAATTAAAACCCAAATGACTATTCATTTGGTTGCAAAATTTGCGTAAGATTCTGAACTCGAAGTTCTACCAGCTCATTAAATCTTCCGCTATCTGTTAAATGTCTAGAGAAGCGCAGGTGACTTTGAGGTTAGAGCACCCCTCCACATAAACTTTCTTCGCAAGTTCGAGTCCCACATTATCATTTACTTGACTTAACGGCCTCATTTTTGTTAGTCCCGCCCCCTGCACAACTGGGGCTTAATATTGTGTTGGTGGGCTTTACTAAAAAAATAATGTAAATGTTTTGCAATATTTTGAAATAGTTAATTTCACCAGTTAAAGCATGCCCATGCTCCTACCTAAGTATACGCCTTTATGTAATCCTGATCGTTATACGGGTAGAAAAAAAGAACAATACATAGACAGACATAGAGAGAAAGGGAGACAAAGAGAGACAAAGAGAGAGATTGAGAGAGAGACAGATTGACGTACTGGTACACAGACAGAAAGCTTAACTAGAGAAAAAGAAAGAAGAGAGAGAGAGAGAGAGAGAGAGAGAGAGAGAGAGAGAGAGAGAGAGAGAGAGAGAGAGAAAAAAAAGAGAGAGAGAAAGAGAGAGAGAGAGAGAGAGAGAGAGAGAGAGAGAGAGAGAGACAGAGACAGAGAGAGAGAGGTTTATTATACGAAGACAGAACGGATCACTTTCCTCAACTTACGCAGCTCGTAAACCAAGATTAGTTTTCCCAGTTGGCCGGGCCATCTTCCCTCTTTCTGGAGGCCTTGTGATAACAGCAACGATAGCGAGAACCAAGACGATAGATAAGTGAAGCCATACATAACCATCTGCTAAACTTACGGAGCCAATGAGCGACCAAAAGAGTCCTTGCTTTAAGGTCCTGATTATGTCATCCGATGTCGTTGTGTGGATTGCAAGACCTCTAATGCTGGCCCAAGCCTGTGATGCCTGCAGTCTCCATAAAGGCCGTATCGCCAGCACCCAGCACTAGCCCAGGCAGCCCAGGCCAGGCACATCTCACACCGCCACGACAGACAGCTGGCCTGACACAACCTATACATCCTCATTTATTGGGTCAGCAGCTTCACTGATCACGCGGAAATTAACATGTTTTAGTTTGCTTTCTTTGTTTGTTTTCATTCTTTGTTTTAATACGGTTTCTAGAAGGTTTCTTTGCCTTAGATGTATTATGCCATATATCGTTTCTAAAATATTAGATATTTAGAATATTAAGTATCTAGAAATGAGACAGGATATTATACGTACAACTGAAAAAAAAATGTTTGTCAATCTGTACTGGAGAGTAGCTATCGGTTCAGAAAAACACGTACTTTTTCCTCCCTCCTTTTTCCTCTTTAAACCAGTCTGCCTGTTGCCTTTCTGTATCTCTATATCGCTGTGCCTATCTAGCTATAAAATATAAATTTATCTCCTGTTTTCATCTATGCTTGATCTATGCTTTATTTCCCTGTTTCTTAAAATTCTGTCTATGTCAAGTCGCTCCAACTCCAAGATGCCAGTTAGTTTCCTTGTACATCTACATATCCTTTTCTCTATCTCTGCTTCCCATAATTATTTCCTCTTCCCATTTAACTATTCAATGTCACTCTTCCCCCCTCCCCCAGTCTCTCTCTCTCTCTCTCTCTCTCTCTCTCTCTCTTTATCC
>RQTK01000671.1:158318-181424 GCA_003991915.1 Elysia chlorotica | reverse complement strand
TCTCTCTCGCTCTCTCTCTCTCTCTCTCTCTCTCTCTCTCTCTCTCTCCTTCTCTCTATCTGTGTGCAGGCTATTCCATAATCCCTGATCAGAGAGACCTTATTGGACGTCTCCCAGAATCCCAAGAAAAATCCTATAAATTGGCGACGATCAGGGTGATCGGAAGGCATCAGGAGTATTTATCAGTTCTACGTGTCAAGGGTTAACCTGACCATGCGGAACCATCACTATTAGGAAGTTGTATTTACACAAAAATATTTTACTTTAAAACGTTTACAGTGCAGAGCATTGACTGCCTGACTAATCGCGACAGTTTAAGGGACTGCAAAAACTTTTCTAATTTCACCTCAACAAAACTGAGGACATAAGTTTTGACATTGTCCCTTTTGTATTAGAACAGTATTACAATTTTATCGTTTCAACGACTTCTTTATGCTTTGGATAACCTCGGTCTAATGGTTTTTTAAAGTTCAACAAATGCTACATGCTCTTTGGCCATTTATTATAGGCCCTGTGAAGACCTCACAACGTCTACTTCCTGGTGGTACCGCTACTCAGTACTCTACAGTCATCATTCTTTCTTCTTAACACCATGTCCTTTCTTTGCCATTGAGTGAAGATAAACAACTTTTGAAGAACACTAGAAGCAGTTTTGACCAGCATACACAATTGGTTGTTCGGAGCTCCCACTCGCCATCAGGGAACATGATGTATGGCGGACAACTGTTGAAGTTCCAGTTCGAGTACAAGTTTTAGTGAGTTACCTGATCGGGCAAAGTCCTCGGTAGCCCCTAACACTAACATGAATAACTTGGGTTTTAAGAGCAATTATTTGGAGGTTTTCGGGGAAAGGGAGTGTATATATGCGCACGTCTGTTTTGAAATATCATGTACGCTTTTGTGGCATTTCGGGGAGTCTCAGTCTGGATGGAAGTGCTAGTGCTGATATGGAAGCAATTAATGGAGTACATAACTCTATACACTATTTTTTAGAGATGGCATCTTATTTATTCGCTGAGTAAGAAATACAAAAAATAGATAGGAGATAGTAGTGCTTTTTGACAAATGGAATACATATAAACTAGTTTGAGGTCCCTAGTTTGCACTGGCATGCTTAGAAGAACATTTTTTAATAAGCAGTGAAAACTAACAGATAAGATCAAAGACCGTCCTAATGTTCCGTGATCGCATGTAATTTTCTGCATGTGCATCACACGTTATTTTTCGGCTTCATACGCATCGAGTTCATTCAATTTCTGCAATAGTGTTTAACACAGAGATAAGTTAACAGCATTATAGCGGGAGAATAAAAAAAATTAGTTATCTGTGAGAATGATAAGTAGGACTGGAGCAAGGGCAAGGATATCATCGCTCATTAACTCAACCCCAGATAAATGATGCTCATCGCTAGAGAGTTCGCCTCAGTTCGTTCCAATTCAAGCCGTCAGTCCACTGGCGGCTAACCGGAGCTCCAACATTGGATCCAGGCTCGCGTGGAATCCAGCCCCGCACCCGATCTCTGGAGAGAGGTGTGGATGTTGGATAGCGCTGCAGCTACAGCACCAGGTGGTGAACACATCACCGCATTGCATTCGTGCTAAACATTAGTCCTTTGCGCAATTGAGGGTGAGCAGAGATAACAGAGACTTTGCAGTAACGAGACACATAGCGAAAAACGAAGACGACATGTAAAGGATCTGCACCAGGGGCCTACAGCGAGGTCACGTGACGCGGCCCGCGAAGAACGAACAGCCGCCGCCATTACACAGGCTAAGATAACTGGCCAGTGCTACTGCTAGTGCTAGATCATTGTAAACAAACCAGTTGCATTAATAAAAACAATTCATTGAGCAACAGTGAGAATCTGTTAATAACTCCTTTTTTCTCTCACCCTCCTCTTCCTACTCCTTGTTTTTCAGGTGGTGAACACATCACCGCATTGCATTCGTGCTAAACATTAGTCCTTTGCGCAATTGAGGGTGAGCAGAGATAACAGAGACCTTGCAGTAACGAGACACATAGCGAAAAACGAAGACGACATGTAAAGGAATCTGCACCGGCGTCCAATCATAGCTCAATCCAAGACTTACGGAGCCAATAAGCATTCAGAAAAATCCATGCCTGAAGGGTACGATTATGTAATCCATTATCGCCGTGTTTATCGCAAAGCCTCCATAGACAGACAGAGAGGAACGCGTGATTACGCCCAGATTAATGGTAGCGGCTGAGTTACAATGTGTTGAAACGGAGTCGAGCTTTTCGCTGGCTCTGGTATCGACGTGAAAACGACTCGTCGTCAACATTACTTAGCTAACTCCGCATCATTCTGCAACACCCTTGATTTATAATTGGTCTACGCCTGCAGGCAGAACCTTCCTTACATTGGTTATCACCAGCCTCTAAAATTGATTATAATCCTCCTTTTCAAGGCTTAAGCCAACTTTTTTGTATGGTAATCTCCGTTGTAGTTTTTTTCTGTTATCTTTATTATATGGCACTCCAGCCCCCATTGTTTGAGTCACCTTTTATATTATAGTTTCTATTTGTTGCTTTTCAACTTAAAGACAATAAACAATTATGACTTTTTCGTCCCTTGCTTCTATTTTTCTACCCATTGATCTTTTTGTATCCCGTGCTACAGGAGAATACAATTGATTTGCACAACTGTCTGCAAGAATATGATAATCTCAGATTGCTGTCACTCTTAAAAATAATTAATTTTAGTTCTCTTCCGAGGAACGGACAGAAAATCATTGTACAATGACTACAACTTGTACACGTAAAATTTTGGATACCAGAGTTTAAATGCATGCGGGCATTTCAATAAATATTATAAGTACCTATAGTATAATTGTGCACATTTCATTGCCAAATTCTCTACGTTCTAGATTGAAAATTAATGAACCATACTCCTCACCTTAACTCTTCTCTTTTTGCCCCGGATAGTAGTTATTTATATTACAAAAACTTGATTGATTTGATTAGGTTAGACGAAACAAAAACAAAACAAATAGTCAAAATAAGCAAAACTTTTCTCTAAAAAAAACAACCTGTCAACCCAACAGCTTCCGTAGGAGATTCTTTTTTCTTGCAGTGAGGATCGCAGAGGCTAACTATCCTGTCAAACAGTGCGTCTGGTGTGATCAAAATGAGTGCCTGTTCGAACTGTCGCAATGCATCGTTCGAGCAGGCCACAGTAGCAATCGTGTACCGCAAGCATCCCCTGGGTGGAATGTCCGTGCCCTCCTCTCCCTGGTGAGTCGGACCAGGCAGTTATAAATGGGCGGTGATAAAGAGATGGGCTAATTAGGGGAGGTTTACGGCTTGTTTTCGGTCTTAGAGAGGCTGGGACAGGTGTGGTAGAGATGGGGTGAGAGGAATGGACATATGGATAGATAGAGAGAAAGACGGAAGCAGGGAGAGAAGTGAGTGAGAAGGTTATAAGGGACGAGATTTAAAATGTAGGTTGAATGGTTAACGGAAAGAAGTGTCGAAGGATAGTAGTATTAGAGAGATGGAGAGAGGGAGAGATAAATAGATAGATAAATAGATATATAGATAGATAGAAAGGTAGATAGATAGATATATAGATAGATAGATAGATAGATAGATAGATAGATAGATAGATAGATAGATAGATAGATAGATAGATAGATAGATAGATAGATAGTCTCAACGTCTCAATGTACGAATTAAGTCAAAACAGAGATGGATAGAGCATCGCCCAAGACTGGCTTGATAATAAACAGGCAGGCAAACATTAAAAGGGAGGGAGGGGTGAGAATTCCACTATAGATATGACAAAATTGACTTACAGAAATTAATTTGATAAAGTTTTGAATTGTTATCTTTTTGAAGGTTGGAGAGAAGTTATGTTTTGTGTGTTTGAGTGTGTATGTGTAGAAGGAAAGACAAATTTTAAAAAAAGGGGGGGGGGGGGGGAGAAGGACATAGAATGATGAAAACCGGTGGTAATCTGTCAGATAAACCAATATAATTATGTTGCTTTATTCAAACCTTTCATTTCCGGAAGCAGTCAAGCAATAATGTTAAATAAACATCGTATTGGGTGGAAACCACAACGCCTCTTTAAGCAATCTTTTGTTTGTTTTAACTTCAATGTTAGGAGCAATCCTATAACACATTAATTTCACATAAACGTGAATGCCCTTGTCCAAATTCCTCAAAGACCTCACACTGTACACTTTGTTTTCCCAGCCATCACAAACTGAAACTTAAACACTGAAACTGCTGTTAAGAAACCATTAGGAGCTCCTACTCTTTTTCTTTGCCTTGTGAGTAGGATATAATTTATAAGGACTCTTGAAAAGTCTTGAGAGAGCTCGACAACCCTCCACCCATCCTTCATTCAACTCGACCAGCGTCAGTGGCATTGGAATCAACTGGGCAGGGTTTCTTCAGAACACCCATCTTGATGTCTTTGTAAATCTTTTCTCTACGTCCCTTCTCTGTTTGCAGTTGGTGAATGATCCTATAGGAGTTTTTCTTAGATCATTAAGGATAATGATCTGAAATCGAAAATCAACACATCAACACGGGATATATAAATACCCCAGTCAGTGGCAGTACGAGAAGCTGACATTCCTTGATTTGCAGGCAAGGGAAACATCCATTTATCTCCAGGGGTGTTTGGAAAACTTTAATTTGGTAGGAAACGTGAGTAAGGATGGGGTGTCCCAATGGAGAGGTGTATATATACGCGAGTAAGTACTTGAGCAAGCGAATGATAGCTAAACATGTTTTGACTGATCCGTGGCAGAGCTATCGCCCAGGTACGTGTAGTGATAAGTGAAGGCGCATGCTGGTTCTCTCAAATCGTTCCTTTGTTTTAGTTTCATTACCTCCTCGAGGTGTTTGCTTTCTTCAATCGCCCGCACGCCTCGCCCCGCCGTCTCAAATTTTCATGTTTCCGAGTGTGTTCTCTCTCTCTCTCTCTCTCTCTCTCTCTCTCTCTCTCTCTCTCTCTCTCTCTCTCTCTCTCTCTCTGTACCTCGATCAATTTTCAGAAGTATGTGATTAATAGTTACAATTGGCATACACAATAGTTTGATTTTGCAATCTTTCTCAAGAGCTACACGAAACCGACCTCAATCAGTTTATATCTAAAAGGGTGTTATATATTTTTGCATGTGCAAACATTAATCATGCCTGTGTACTTTTCTTTTATGATAAACAAATATTTTTGTTATATTTTGTTAACAAAACAGAAGAATAGGAAAACAATCGACTTTTAATTATAATTAATTACAATGGATTTCGTCACGACACTACATGCATTAATAAATAATTAACCCCCTACACATGCCTCGACGTTTAGTTGTATGTAATGGAACCACTACGTTGGACGCCATGCTGAGACGAACCCAACCAACACCTTGTTCTAATTTGCTTCTATATTTTTACAACTCTCGAGAATGATAACTTTTTTTTAACACCAGTTTTCTTCCCTCAGCTGTCTTTATTTTCTCCCTTTACTAGTTGGCGAAGAGAACCATCTTAAACATCTCCAGTCAAATTCCTTCCCGCTCTTAATTTTGTTTGACTTTCTTTTTATATTATTTCCCAGACAAGCAGCAAGCACCACTCTTATTTATGAGCTACAGGTTCCATCCTCGAGAATATTTCTCTCATTGGGACGAAACAAGGCTTCAAAGGCGATGCTAACTGAAGAGAGCTGTTAAAGTGATCAGTGGTATTGCTGCCTAAGTTTGGAGTCGCGGATAAATTGCAGGCCAACTGTTTGTTGAGGGTATATCTTTCGCTCCCATGCTGATAGGCATTCTCTACCTCACACATACACAGTCATACATCTACAGGAGTACTCACCAACAATTTCATGACCACCCACATCATTCTGTTAATATTTAGCTCTTAGTATTGTGAGAACATAGTTTTTGTAACAGAATATAATAGATGTGATAAGTGGAGAAAAAAGATTGAGTGAGTTAGTGAAAGAGAGAGAGAGTGTGTGTGTGTGTGTGTGTGAGAGAGAGAGAGAGAGAGAGAGAGAGACAGACAGAGACAGATACAGAGAGACAGATGTATAAATAGATAGAGAGAGAGTGTGTGAGTGGGTGAGTACATGATATGTATACTTTCATTGATGTGAACATGGGCTTCCTTGTCGTATAAACTCAAATTATGCTACAAAAGCAATACATCCTTCAATATCGGAATGTTCGCTATCCGTAAATGAAGAACACTTCAATGTGTACATTAGTGGGAAAATATTCATTAAAAAAAAAGAAAAATAATAAAAAAAAATATGGCAATAGATGCGCAAATTTATAAACGCTGTTAGATGTATTTATTTATACTGCTCCAAAAATGATTTTTGAAAGTTTATAGATAGAAAAGGCCTATGAATTCAATATTGCCATCGAAATTGTCATCATTCTGACAATGAAATGTCGTGAAATAGCAGCAGTAACAACAGCAATGCAACGACAACAACAACAACAACAGCAGCAGCAACAACAACAACATTTACAACGACGCCGAGATAAACCAAAACAAAACAATCTCACATGAAAATGTCAGTACAATAACCTAACCATTATTTTCATGAAGATCATAGAGAGGTAGCAAAAAGAAAAAAAAAGGTAGACTTTGGTGAGACTAGACAAGACCAGACCAGCAGCTACTACTGCATTACACTTCATGTACTACATGCACTATCATAGATATAAAACGTTTAAGAACTCGGGACACTCAGTCTGAATGGACGCGCTAGTGCTGATATGGAAGCAGTTTAGTGCAAGCGGGCGATAAGGCGAATCACATCAAAGCCTGTTAGCATCGGCCTGTGTATGTCTGTATGGGGTGATGTTCCGGTAAAGCACAAGTCAAGGACCCAAACCACAGGGGGCTTGGAACTTCCTAGATCCTACATCCTCCGCTCTGTTACTCGGGAATAATGAGATAAAAATATGCATCTTGAGTGTAGCCAGCTGCGCAGATTCTCTTTTATGGCTGAGTTTCTGACTGATCTCAGGTGGAGGAAGCGAATCGAGCTAGTTCCTGGTTTAACGTCTCTTAGATCTCAATGAAGTGTCGTGTATCGTACCAAACTGCGACGGAACCCTAGATTGGGATCGGTGTCTGTCTGTCAACGCCTAGTGAGGTTGTACCGGTAAACATATTCAGTGTATGGATGTTTGAGGTTGTTTTTTTTTAATGGTAATTTTGTCTGTCTCTACACATGTATTATCTTGCTTCACAACGAGCAAAATTTAATAAATACATTTTTTGTCTCTCCATGTCTCTCTCTCTCTCTCTCTCTCTCTCTCTCTCTCTCTCTGTCTCTCTCTCTTTCTCTCTCACTCACAAACTAGCTTTTACAATAGTGAAAACTACAGACAACCAGAGTCAAAGAAATTGATACATGATGCACTGGCATCTAAAAACAGATTAAAAAAAAGATTTAGATATTTATTGAACCATCGTGAGAAAAATGTTATAGACGTGTTTTTCTCCTAATTGCGTGGGTCAAATCCCTCTTCTGAAAATCCATGTCCACCTTAAATAAGCTTTTGTAGGGAGAGAGAGAGAGAGAGAGAGAGAGAGAGAGTGAGAGAGAGATAGAGAGAGAAAGAAAGAGCATTCTGTGTGCACAGAAACATCAAATCTATTACAGAGATATCTCCTTCGAAGATGACGTCATCAGTTATCAAGAAACTAACCAACGCTATGAATTGTGTATCGACGTTCTATGCTAACAATCTAGACAGTTCATGTATTGATGTATCCCTCACCACGCCATAAAGTAATCAGAAGTTCTTCGTGGGAATTCTTCACTCTGATACATGACTGTATTTGAAGACGCCTGAGCAGGGCTGGAGAACTTGGGAGTGAGCCTGGCTTTCTCCGCACAAAGATATCACCGGAGAACCGTAGAGATGTCGCCACTTCCAGGCGATGCACACCGTCTCAGACACTGTGTTGAGTGCCGCCGTGTCGAGACCTGGGTCCAATATCATCCCGGGTGGTCTCCAGGCTAATTCTCCTCGACTCACTGCACCTGGCGCTTGTGTTTCTGACAAACCGACGTGTACTGTTGTGCTTCGCACGTCGTTAAAGGTGAAGACTTTGATGATGATGATCACGATGATAAAGATACTGCAGTGAAATTTCTGATCATGAGTCAAGGCAGGGTGTTTTATTGACTTTCAAATGCTGAGTGTAGCATTCGGCAATAGCTTTTTTCGCTCCATCAGTTTTATAAACAAACTATAATGGAACAATAATTATATAAAGGTTTGCGGAATTTTAATATAAAAATGTTTAGCATATTGCATCGCTATTTTTGTACGAGAATGAACCAACCAAAGGGATAATAGTTGTAGGATAGGATTAGTGATGTGTGTGTTTGTGAGAGAGAGATTGTGTATGATTGTGTGTTTGGGAGAGAGAGAGAATGATAGAGATACAAGAAGAAGAAGAAGAATATTTTAAAGTCAGCACCTTGAAAATTTCACACTTTCTTACTTACAACCACTAGATAAGCAGTTAAAGAAAATATTATTCTTATACAGATTAAGACATATCAAACACATAGAGATCTTTTGAAAATGGGTGTGTACGTTTCTACCCCTATAAATCAGAAACGTAAAATGGATTATGCAAAACTCATCATGGAGGAGTGGGGATATAGAATATCACAGGTCTTTGACTTCAGAGAGATGCCTGGGTGTTGGGATAGCACATGAAAGACTCCTCTCTAGGTTACCGCCACAATTCGCACAGGCACGACCATGACGGGAACTTTTACTTGTTGCTTTGGAATCTGGGACTTCAATACGTGACAGTGTGTTTGTTCGAAAGTCAAAAGAAAATAACAAATATAGGCCTATTAAAGTGCGTTTAAGCTTGGAAAATGTAAAATATATAATATTCGAAGCCGATGCAGATATTCGACATAATTTCAAATGCTACACAGGTAGACGTAGAAATACATGATAGTGCATGTAGTACTAACAGAAAACCACGAAGTGCTGACGGAGGATAATGTCTTAAAGTTATAGGATTGTCACACGTTTTTTTCTATAGTGTTTTCATGCGATGAATTTTACTTTTTTTTTTTATTGATGAAATTTTTTACTTATTAACCTTCCACTTCCTTACAATTGGCTAATTCTTATATTTAATTTACAATTTACCCAATGAGGGAAACAATCACAACTTTACCCACGAGTTTTGTGCTTTTTTTGTGTTGTTTCAAATCACACGGCATCAAACTTTCGATTTCAATAGCAACTTAGACAATAAAAACGAATGAAAAGGAGAGGCAGGGTGAAAGTAAGAAAGGAAGCGAAAAATAGAGAAAGAGAAAGAACAAAAAGAGAGAAACAAATGGGAGAAGGAGAGGAAGGGAGGGGGAAAGAAGAGGGAGAGAGAGAGAGAACGAGAGAGATTGAGAGAGCTAGACAGTCAGACAGAAAACACAGAGAATAAGAGATTGATAGTCATCTTTAAAAAAGTAATTTGTGGTGATTTCTCCTTTGTAACTACACGGTTGCATGTGTAACAAAATAAAGAAACTCGTGTTATTTTTCGCACATATCAAAGTAACACTTATTTCAAAGAGAAAACGAGATAGAAAGAAACAAGCAAAGTATGAAAAAAATACGAGCATCGCATTCCGAAAGAGAGTTTCTCCCTATAACAGGGTCGCAATATGACTCCCTATAACAGGGTCACAATGTGATTAGACCTGGAGAAAATATAAGAATTTGCCACTTAGCTTTCCGTCACCCAGAGAGAGGCTAATCAACGCCGCTTCGCCTCAATGAGCTGCTAGCCACGCCTACTTCTTTTGATGTTATGTTCTCGCGCAGGTTAACGGGGGCAGAAAAACAATGGCGGCTATGTTAATTCTACGATACACCGTACCAAGCTATAAAAAAGAAAGGGAGTCCCGGGGGCTAGATTAGCTTTCATCGTAATGTAAATCGTGTTTACATCACGAGACTATAGTAACAAAAGTGAAGCGTGGCGGCTAGCTATCAGAGTGAACTTATTCCCCCTAAATTCATTTGTAGTCTAGATTTTATGATTGTAACACAGGCATTTTTTGCTCTTTATGAGTACATAGTTTGCGTAAGCTTACTTGTACTTTTATTTCCTTCATAATGATGTGACTCATAAAGAAATGGCAAAGTCTGAAGAATAATTACCTATTGGATTTACAACTAACTAATGACATAGTAAGGAGCGAAGACTTATGACATAGTTATATGGAGCGAAGACTTATGACATAGTTGTATGGAGCGAAAACTCATGGCATAAGTGTATGGAGCGAAAACTCATACCAAACTATTATTATCGTTACATTGTACCCAAGATAAATGCATTTTACACATTGTTGGCATGTCTTTTCAAAGCTTACACTGGCATTCGAGTAACAACGTGAACGTCGTTTTCGTTGCTTTGAGAATAAATCCTTCGGGAACTAATTATACCAATGTTAGAGGATTCTCAGAACAAACAAGGCTCGTAGATTCAGTGCAGTACCAGTCAGAGGGGAGCGCAAATTAGAATGTATGTAAAATGGTAGACCAGCTTTCCTGAGGGAATAGCCTCTTATCTTATCACTGTCTGAGCAAACTTTGCCAAGCTGACCAAGCATCACTGAGCATCACTACCTTCAGCATCAACAACAATCAGAACGCACCTCTCTCCATGTTTGACGCTCCTAAGTCTCAAGAGAGGTCATGTACGGCGACGGGGCCCCAAAATGGATTACTCAGGACTTGAACGTGCACAATCATTTGACATGAACGGACATCGACCAATGATATCCCCGCCGCCACGACTCGTGTGTGGCAGCACATAAAATTGTCAGACGTCAGTCTTGGGATCCGTCCACAATATAGCCTAAATAGTTCTGACTCAAATCAACTCTGACATCGACCAAACCAGAGGGAAAATGAGCGTCCGCCAGAGCGGGGGCTTGAATCTGCGACCTCCTGCAACGAAAACCAATGCTCTAACCACAGCGCTACTGCGCCTCCTTAGAACGCGTTACTCATTCCACACTTTTATATTATAAGTACATAAGTAAATGTACAATGTGTCCGTATAGTCATGTCAAGGTTATCCAGGCCCTCGCGATGAGTGTTTACTGTTTACACTACATCCCTAGGAAATCCCAAAATTTGTTTACAAAAGACGAAGGAGAGTTACAAATATACTAATGACCTTTGACTCGCGACCAGCTGTCGGTAGTGACATGCGCAGACATCACAGTGGGGAGTCGTCATCCTCGTCCTCATCAAAATCGCCCTTTTGCTTCCAATTATTAGGAATCTCGATGTCCATCATAATTATTATTTTGATTTATCCTGGCTGCCATAAGTGGATGTTCACCGCTCTTCGTGTCATTCACCCTTCACAAACAGTTTAAACTTATCCGTGACATATCCTATTGGTAGCTTTTAATTATGTGATGTATTACACACTAGTGGCATCGATAGCGTATACATTTACCTTTCTAATTGCATACGATTTTGCCTATTGATACCGTAGGTACCATTAAATATAATTTTAAAACTCTATTCACGAAATAGTTAACGTGTTTTACTGAATTAAAAGGGCCTTTTTCAAACAATGTAAACTTACACATTGATACTAATCTTTTTATCGTAAATTTATTTCCTTCATCCTTTAACAATTTTGATACGACCTTTTCTTCTTTAAAAAAAAAAAAAAAAGTGAACAGCCTCTTTGCAGATATAAAAGGAGCTGATTTTTTTATCCACTAAAGACCTTATTCTGTGGCCTATCTCAGTGTTTTATAAAAAGATATTTAAAATGAATGGAAAAAAATAATTAAATTTTTTTAACAATTATCTCGTCCATTGAAATGTCTGCTTGTCCATTTGTTTGTCCGCATGGCTGTCTCGTTGCCTCTATCAAACTCTTCTGTGCCTGTATCTCTTGTCTCTTCTCAGTCTCTTTTTCTTTCTCTATGACACACTTCCACAAATCTATAACCTACGGCTAAGAAATATCTCTCTCTCTCTCGCTCTCTCTCTCTCTCTCTCTCTCTCTCTCTCTCTCTCTCTCTCTCTCTCTCTTCCTCTCTCTTCTCTTCTCTTTCTCTCTCTTTCTTTCTTTCTTTCTTTCTCTCCTTCTCCTTCTTTTTATCACCCTCTCTCTCTCTCTCTCTCTCTCTCTCTCTCTCTCTCTCTCTCTCTCTTTCTCTCTCTTCCTTTTTCTCTCTATATCCATCCCGGTATTTGTAACCCAATTATTTAGAACAATTTCAAGCTAATTTCTCATTACATGTATATGAAAACCATCCACATCATGCACTTGAACCTCTAGTCCTAAATTCCCTATATACCCCCCTCCCTCCAAAAAAAAGATCCCCCTTCCCACACTGGGCAATGATGAGCCGACTGACAGACAAGTTGACCAGTGTGTGGACGGGCATGTCCATCAGACGATAATGCTGATGTGATGATGTGTTGGCACTATGACGAGGCAGCGGTCAGTTGGAGAACTTGAGCCTCCCTGGTTGACCATGCCTGGCTAAGGCCATCTCGACATGCCACGCCCCACTAATCGTCTTGTTTGACGCCTGATGCCTGATGCACAGGCCGAGACGGCCAGGATAGTCTCTGAGTGTCAGCTAAATATTACTCCCTATTTCCTTCCCGCACTCTCTCCTCTTTAACATTTACTTCCGTTATGCCATCACCAAAATTACTTCCCCCCCCCCCCTCTCTCTCTCCCTCTGCCTCTCTCGCCCTCTTTCATACACAAGACACCCTCTGTATCTCTCATTTCCATTATACAATAGCCCCCCCCCTCCCCCCACCCCTTTTAAACCTCGTCTCTCGTGCCACAACTCCTACCTGTCTTTGTCTGTCTGTCTGTCTGTCTATCTATTGATCTGATTGTCTGTCCGCCTGCCTGTGTGTCTTTCTGTCTGTCTGTTTATATATTTGTATGGCTTTCTGTTTGTCTGTCTGTCTGTCTGTCTGTCTGTCTGTCTGTCTGTCTGTCTGTCTGTCTGTCTGTCTGTCTGTCTGTCTGTCTGTATGTCTCTATCTCCCTGTTTTCGTCTTTGACCGTCTGTCTGTCTGAATATCTGCCAAACTGTTACTCCCTATCCCCTCCCCTCACTCTCTTATTTCCATACTCCTCCACAGACAGACAGACAGACAAAGACACAGAGAGATGGGTATGGACAGTAAACGAATGGGAGGAGGAGGGAAGTGAAAAAGCTCACGACTAATTAGCGCACGTGTCAGAACCTGTAATTAGTGGAACTCCTGTGGGGGGAAACCTTGGCCCCAGGTCGGGCCAGCCCTGATCAGGATGCTCACACCCGCAAAACCAACCCGTGGAGGAACCAAATGGGATGAGCAAGTCCAGACTTTGCGATCTACAAGACGGTAGTGGATGACGTAGTCACGTTCCTTAGGCATATGTTGTTGTTGAGTTGGTTTAACGTCCAACATCAGCACTACAGGCTATATTGTGGACGGTCCCCAAGATTGACATCTGACAATTTTATGTGATGAACACACGAGATAGGGTTGGGATTCCATGACTCCAGTCTCAGCCAGTCACATTAAACTGACACCGACCCAATCAGTACGGAGCGCAATCGCCAAGATTCGAAACCGAATCTTTTGCGTCGGAAGCCGATGTTCTACCCCAGGAACACCCCCCCCTCCCCTTAGGCATAGCATTTCCTGATCTCCGATTGGTCCACCAGTGTAGGTTAGAGGCTATGAATAGACGCCGGTGCAGGTTCCCTTGCCTATTGTCGCCGTTTTTATGGGTCCCGTCATCGCAAGTACTCCAATAGGCAGGTTGGGTGATAAGGAAGGGATAAATAACTAGCCTAAAAAGGTGGTGTTTGTTGCGAGGGAGGAGGAAGAACTAATTTTAAATTATAGGTTGAATGATTATTGTACTGTGTTGGTGTAGGAAGAGATAGTAAAAGAGGTTTAATATCTCAAGCTGAAAACTGGACGGAGGTAAAAATTGTTTGTTGCAATGGAGAGGAAAACAACAATGGTATTTAAAACGGACCGAAAAAAATAGGTTTAAAGGACATATAAATTTCTACATGTATGTACTTTTGCTAATTGTGAATTATAGTTTAGGAAGAGATAGTAGAAGAGGTTAGATTTTGGTAACCTAAAAACTAAAAACAGAATGAGTGAGGGTTTTTGTTGTTTCTGTTGTTGTTGCTGTTGCTGCAACTGCAGCTGTTGTTGTTGTTGCTATTGTTGTTGTTGTTATTGTTGTTGTAGTTGTTGTTGCTTTTGTTGTTGGATCAGCGGAAGCAACCAAAGTTCTCTCCAAGTTCTATGTTTCCTAAGTATCAAGGAAACTTCTACTCGATGATGGATCCCAAGACCTGTAAAGCTTTACAATTATTGCTTAATACTTAGTGCCACTATATAGACAATCAAGCCGGATAATAATACAACATGTCTCAGTAAGCCACTTCATGACTGAAAAAGACATGGATATTGGGGGACGAAATCTTTAAAAAAAATTGTCCGAACGTGGAGTTGAACCAACGGCCTCCCGCATAGAAGCCCAAAGCACTACCACTTGAGCCAGCTTGAACCACCCACACCCCTTAGTGGGTAGACAACTCTCTCTCTCTCTCTCTCTCTTGAGGGATCCTATGCGTGCGATCTGGTGGGTGGAAATTCACGCTTCGTTACTTATAGATATATGAGTCTAATTGCCAAGATAGGAAAGCGGACCATAACTTACTGCATCCGACCATCCATAAGACTGGTGTGATTAGCCGCGAACTAGCGCCTGGAAATGGTCCGGAACTGTCTCAAGTAGCGAGAAAACCCCAGGCTTGTTTATCGATTACATGACACCCATTGGCAGTATTTGTGGGATGCTCTTGGGGGTACTTAATTATATATACAATACGGTACTCTCTCTCTCTCTCTCTCTCTCTCTCTCTCTCTCTCTCTCTCTCTCTCTCTCTATCTCTCTCTCTGGGTTTCACGTCTTCTAGGTTCCCCTGAGGGATCCTATGCGGCGATCTGGTGGGTGGAAATTCACGCTTCGTTCTCTCTCTCTCTCTCTCTCTCTCTCTCTCTCTCTCTCTCTCGCTCTCTCTTCTTTTTTTTTAAATCGCTCTCTCCATCATGTTCGCTTGTATTTACCATATGTGTATTTGGAATATTCACGCTTGGTTTTTTTGTGTTGTTGTTTTTTTATTGTTTGTTTCGTTTTATAAAACCTTACCAATTTTTTTTTCGTCTCTAAGATAGTTAATTGAGACTGCACCGTTTAGTCCTTTACTTAAAATCTGCGCATTACGCGAGACGGTCGCCCGTGCCTTGTTACACTTTTTACTATGAGGAATAAGGCATAAGCACACAGGTACTTAATAATCTGTAGATTGATCGTAAGGAAAAAAAACAGCTACTTAATAATCAGTAGATTGATCGTAAGGAAAAAAAACCGGAAGAAGAGTAGAAAGTACGGAGGGACGTAACATAAACTATCCGGATCCTTGTATAGCCTTTCAGTCATTTATGACACCTATTTTTATCCTTAGGCTTCTGCATATTTATGGTTTCTTAACAAAAGGGCCTGTTGTCCTTGAGTTTTGTTTATTTCTCCCCACTTGTTAATATTAGCAGCTTCCTACAGGTGGAGGTGATTGGTTGTGCTAATCGCATTCAAGTTAGCCGATTTTTACACAATACAGTCATGAACTGTACAATATACAGTATTTGTTTCTTGGTATGCAGCTGCATCATTTTCGAACCCCCATCTTCAATGTCACTTTAAGAGGGGTTAAATGTATTTCAAGACGGCGATCTGTCTTTTTTTTCCATCTGTTTACTTTTACCATTGCGAATTCCCCCTTTATTTATTTTGTTTTTCCTTTTCCTTTTTTGTTGTTGTTGTAGTTATATATACCTCGAGACAGTTCTTTTATCTTGTGAAGCCCCCCCCCCCTCCTTTTCCAAGCTTTACGCTAGCTGAATGCACCTTATACGGATTCATCATTTCACAATATATCAAGGTAATGATAATGGATTTGCATATAATTATCTCTTACAAAATTTTTATTACTTTACTGCGTTATTTCCCACCGTCAGCCTCCATCCACTTCTTCATCATCTCGTAAGTAGACCTAGGCACACAGTCTGTGGGCCTACATCTTCTCACTGTACCACAGGCCCATCTCTCTACCATCTGAGAGGACCCTTTGATGGGCCCAGCCATTATGTTGATGAGATGTCTACAAGCGAGATCAGCCGATCAATCAGGCAGGCCATTGTTTGTGTGATCAAGGAGAGCGGCGCGCTAATTGTCCGTTATCCACCTCACCCCTCATCCCCCAAATCCCACCCCCACCACTACCACCTCCACTCCCAACACACACACACACTTTCCCAGTAGTGATCCTATCATCTTATCACCAGCCCCGGCGTGCCGCTTCAACGCGGATGTACCTAAGACACTACAGTACTTTTTTACCTTTTTATCTACGTCCAAGGGCGTACTGGTATAAGTGGTAAAGCGTCGGTCTTCCAAATCGGGAGGTCGTCGGTTCGATAGTGAAAATCAAAAATTGGAAAAAAATTATTTGTCCCATTTTGTCTTATAGTAAGTAGTAACTGGTTTGTTCAGTATTTGTTTAATAAATAATTATGATTGTAACCGGCTAAGACATACTTGGTACCCCCGTATTGTATTTTGTGGTAGCACGTAAAATTGTCAGATGTTAGTCTTGTTATCCGTCCACGATATAGCGTGCTGCTGATCTTAGATAGTAAGAAACGAAGTTATCCAATTCAACCCCCCTCCTCCGCCCGTATCACCAACCTGAGCCGCTTCAACGCGGATCTTGGCTGTAAAACAGTAACTCTATGCCCAGGACTTGGATTCTTCATTTATAGAAAAAAAAAAAGGCTGCATTCATGTATGCATTCTTTCTTCCATTCTTGGCGCTTGTACTTTCTATTTGTCTCTGAACACATGTCTCTGAACATGTGTGTTAAACTTTTACAAACAGGAGATATGCCTATTTATTTACATTGATGTTTCGATTGATTTCTACAGAACACAACTATTAATCAATTAAAAAAATAAATGACTTTTGTTTCGTGTCCCAACATTCCTTCCCCACTCTTCCGTATCACATAATTATCTCCGTTTCATATCGGATCCGTCCACAATAATAACCTTGCTGCTGGCGTTGGTTGTTGAGTTGGTTTAACGTTCAACATCAGCACTATGTAGACTATATTGTGGACGGGTCCCAAGACTGGTGTCTGAAAATTTTATGTGCTGCTACACATGAAACAGGTCGGGTATACCATTTACTCCTGTCTCAGCCGGTCACATTAAACTGACACCGACCTTTTGGGTTGGAAGCCGATGTTCTACCCCAGGGCCACCGCGCCCCCCGCTGATGGCGTTGGACCAACTGTCTCAACCCCCTACACTCAAAGTAAGTGTACCTAAAAGTTATTGCCTTCTTTTGTGATGATTAATCATCATTTAGTCATTCATGCGTCACAGTGGGTTTTAATTGTTTCCTTCCTTTGTTATTATTACTTTTGTAATTGCTCAGGACTGGTGGTTGACTCGATATGGTGTCATCCTTGTGGTTAAAACTAAATGACAACTGAAGGTAGGGCCTACATCATGATGTAGTGTAGAATCATGACTGACATATTAAACCAGTGGCCCGTCTAGCAGTAACACCTCATCCGCTCTTTGACAATTCATAACGTAATCACAGAAACGGATCGTTTGTTTTGTTTTCTTTGTCCAACGAGTCTTCCTGTATCATTGACGATCTTTATTATTGGACCCCCATCCCCGCCAAAACATTTTTTTTCTATTAATGATTTAAGAAATAATCTGATTGTGACATCAAGTGAATTAATTTCTCCAACATTTTGTATCTTTTAAACAGACGCCAGTGCGAAATAAATTATAATACGCTGTTCTATACCTTAATTTGTGAGACGATTTAGAAAACCCTACTTAGTAGACGTTATTACTCGAGGTACACGTATGATTGAACTTCTTGCTCAATAATAAAAAGAGGGGAAAACAAGGAGGAAGTTTGTATGAGGAATGTACGTGTGTCCTGGCTAATCGTTCACTTATAGTGATGGCAAGTGACTTATTGCAATAGAACCATTGAACCAATGGGATAGAAGCAGACACTTGTATTTCACACCTGATACAATCTTTACTAGATGTTGCTGTCATTGTTGTTGGTGTTGTTGTTGATGTTGTCGTTGTTGTGGTTGTTATTATTTTTTTATTATTATTATTATTATTATTATTGTTGTCGTTCTTTATTTGTTGTTTTTGTGTTTTTTTGTTTTGTTTTTTGTTTTTTTCTAGTTGTTGTGGGTAAGGTTGTTGCTGTTGTTGCTGTTATTTTTTTATGATAAAATTGGAAGAAGCAAACATTTTTAAATTATCAACTGGCTTTTCTTGATATAAAATGACAATAAACTTTTAAGCTTTGTTAATTTGCTCTTATGCAATATTAATAATCTTTTGGTAGCACCGAAACGCGGTGCTCACATAAGTGATTTAAGACTGGAACATAAATTATAATTATATATTATAAACAAATCTTGGAGTATCATGGAAGTCCCACTGAGTCTAACCAATGACTTAAGCATGAATATATTATTGTTCTGAGTTGTTTAATTTTAACAGAGATACAATCATCGCAGACAATAAATCTGCCCGGATAATATAAGACAGGATGACGGAATATGAGTAAGAAAAATTAAAAAAAAGATTGTGATGTTTGAAGGGGAGTTGAGTCAGCGTGTGGGTGGTTTGGGGGGGACACTATAATCACATAATATGGTGACTTATAAACAATGTACTATGTTGTGACACGCTCCAGATACGCTACTGTGCGATTGTGTGTCACCAGGCTTAAAAAGATCAGCAACAAGGAGATTGCTTACATTGTTTCTTTTCCTGAAGTGGCTGATTTATAATGTTTGGTATGCACGCATTAAATTATGTAAATTTAAAACAATGAAGGAAACTGACGTGAAAACAATAGAGTAGGATTGCATATATATGTATTTAGTTTAGGGGGAGATTCAACATGTTTTCAATAGCTTTCAGTGATAGATTCTATTAACTCACAAAGATAATGGGATTTTCAACTGGAATGGAAACGTTCTCTTGAAAAAAATAATAACACGAACGAATCAACAACAACAAAAATAGAAGCAACAACAACAACAACAACAACAACAACAACAACAACAACAAGCAACAGCGGCCACAAATTAATAGTCAGTAAAGGACTGGCGTGGGATGATGACTATCTTATCACAATCAACTTAATATTTCTGAAGACATCTTATTATTATTAAATAGCAGAAAAAAATTGTTAGTATTCATGTGTGTGACAAAAGGAAAAAGCTAATAAGCTGATACATGCACATATTACCTTCCTTCCTCTCTCTCTCTCTCTCTCTCTCTCTCTCTCTCTCTCTCTCTCTCTCTCTCTCTCTCTCTCTGTTCTCTCTCTCTCACACACACACACACACTCTTCCCTCTCCTTTCTCTTTCTATCTTCCTTCTCTCTCCTTTCTCTCTCGTTCTCTATCTTCATCCTTTCCTCCCCCTACCTTCTCTGTATCTATCTTTCTATCAGCCTGCAACCCCTCCTTTTTTTCTCTCGTCCACTCATTCAGTTAGTACAGTACATAAACAGTAAAGTATATTAATATCAACGAAACAAAAGATTCGCTTTCCTCCTTATCAGATGAATTTGCTCTGATCTCAAAACATGGCCTTTTTAATGCAGTCGTTCAAAATATGGTGCGTTTTGGTGCAAGGCGGAATCAAAGTACAAGATAACAATAAAATGAAATAGGCACTGACACTGCATTAGTATCAATGGGATCTAGAGCTTTCAGAATTTCGGGAATACAATTCATGAGAGACAGTGCGCACCCTACACTGAGACAGATTAGATCTGAACCTTGTTAAGGGTTTAGTATCGCACCTAACAAAAGAAGTCCGACTAGAACCACTAGAGTTTTAGCGCTTGTAGAAGACAGCAGCATCAAAGAGATCTGGCTTGGTGATACATGCATTTTCTAGTTGGGGTGGCGCGGTGGCCCTCGTATAGGACATGGGTTCCGACGCAAAAGGACCGGATTCGAGTCTTGGCAATTGCGCTCCCTACTGGTTGGGTCGATGTCAGTTTAATGTTACATTTTAAAAACGACATTTTTTGTGGGGGCGGAAAAGGGGGACCGGGATAAAAAACAACAACATCGCAACAGTATATAATAGGCTACATCCGGCTAAATTCATTTTCCGACCCATAAAATTGAGTCATGGGTTCTTTCATACGTAATAATAGCAGGTCCTTGTTGCTGACATTGGATATAAAGAAACCAATTCACTCTTTCATGGGTGATTATTATACCAAATGTGTGTAAGGATCTCGCAAAACGACTCTAGTTGCGGCCCAGTTGTACTCAGTACATCGTACCTCACTACAAGTACATGTACTGAGATTAGAGCAGGAAATATTAACCAGAACTGTAAAGATTACTTTTAAATGTTTAAATGGTACAACTTAGTCACCTATATGGTGCAAATTATTTCCTAATCCATTCTAAATTCCGTTCCCATTTAGATATATGTACATTTTCTTGGTTTACGTCTTTTTATGGTTAAATCTGGGCGGTAACTCGACTCGTTTTGTTTGAACGCAGAAAGTCAAACTAAGGTGTACATAGTAGTTAGTACTCACCAGAGGATCCCAGTGTGTCCAGACCTTCGAAAGTCTTGCTGGTCATCGCCATGAGAGCATCCAGAGGAGACACACCCTGCAGCTTCTTCCTGCCGCCAGACAAACTGTTGCCGCTAGTAGCTTTGTTACTGGTGCCATTACTATTCTTCAAACCGGAGAGACCCCCGGACATTAAGCGCCCGTTGGAGCTTGTGAGCCCTGCAATCAGAGACCTCCTTGGTGGAGGTTCATCATCGTCCACGGAAATTTCCTCCTCGTCTGAAGAAGCCTCACTGGCTGTGAGGATGGCGCCTGGTGCGGGGTTGAAGATGTTGCCCAGGTGAGCTTGTTGATGACCTAGTTTCGCCTGGGGGGATAGGGACTCTGCGTCGCTGTCCCAGGGCCGGACGATCCTCCCTGTGGAGAGGTTCACAGGCTTTGTGCCGTCCTCCAGGTTCCAGGAGGGAGAGGACAGGTCCTCAGACAGAACAGATCTAGACCTAGACCTGGTGCTGCCCATGGGGAAACGCCGACCGTCCAGGGGAGGGGAGCACAGTCCTAGCTGGGCGGGGCTGGTGGGGAGGTCCGGCACGGGGATCTGATGCTCATCCTCACCGTCTCTGAAGGCCTCGGGCCTAGAGGGCTCGTGTAACTTGGGGCCGTGAAGAAGGTTATACTCCGATATGGAACAATCACTGGAGTTGTTGAGGTCTTTGATTTGGTTATGAGCGCGCCGTTTTCTAGCACTGCAGTCATTATTATGGTTAGATTTAACACTTTCAGAATCAACATTTTCTGGGCTAGGCTCGGGAGACATGCAGAAACTTCTTTTGAGAGAATTTACTTGATTTCCGATACAACAATCTGAAACTTTGGCGTGTTTGGGTTGGCTATTCCCGAACAACTGACTGCCATTATCATGTCTGTCAGTCTCCACCAGTTTCTTTTCTTTCTTAGAAGTCTCCCGGTACCCAGTAGGATGGGTGGGTCCGAGGATGTCTTTGATTCCGAAGGAGGTGAAGGGCTTGCTCGGGTTCCGAGGTGGTTGGATCTGCACCATCGCCAGGCGCTTGATGGGCTCGTAGCAGTCTTGAGGCGGGTCCCCCACCTCTTCGTCCACTCTTGACATGGTCATTATACTGTAGTAGATGGAGGAATGTCACCTGGATCTCCTGTCCGATATAAATTTTACAATTATGGAACTAAGGAGATTCAGTTAGTAGGCGTTATATGCCTCACTTCAAACCTCCCTGTACAGTTTCCCAGAAGGAGGATTTAAGCTGTAGTCTTCGATGGTTGAATTGTTTATTCTGGAGACAGGGGGGAAAAACATGATGGAATTTTGTAGTCCAAAGTCAAGCACAGTCTCATACATGGTTTTAAAGAAATTAATATAATATTACTATGGAAAGACAAGAAAAGATAACTTTATTAATCCTGCCAAAGGAAATTGAAAATGACATACTCTAAATCATACAATAATAGATCTTTTGTAAAAATATATACTTTTTAAAATTTGTAGCCTATAGGTATAAACATAAAACTTTATTAAAAAAATAAGATTATTGCACAGTGAGAATGCTTTTAATCAGAAAAAAGTGTTATAAATTGAGTTTTGGAAAAAGATACACTGTTGTGTTAACATTCTCATTATGTGATTCTCATTAAATAGTGTGATAGATTTACGCAAAATTGAGTTCATATGTCTGTTTGTCCGGATCTATAACTACCACTGCGCTCAATCTGCAGACCATATTATTATTATTATTTGATTATTATTTGATTGTTATTATTTTTTTTATATCTTTTCTCAACAAATCTGACTTTTCTTTCTTTTTGTTTAACTCATTAATTTGTTATATATAAGTTTGAACAATAATGTTATTTAGAAGCGGATACTGAGTAAAATAAAATGAATGCAAGTGAAGTAAAATGTACATGTGTAATTAAGTGAGAAGTACTACGAGAACGACTACACATTGTATCTATTAATTTTTTTCCCCATTAGCATTTGTAGAAAGAAAAGTTAACGAATAAATAATTATGTCCATATATAATCATTTTGTGTTCACTATTATGCAATAACTACTCGTATTATTACCATCATTTGCAGACTTTCCTACCCCAAATACTACGTTAAAAGTGGTATCTAAAATTTAAAAAAATATAATGTACATATGAAAGTATCGATGTTTTGTTTTGTTTTTCTTTTCTGTCTCTCTTTTTTTAAACAGAATAAATGATATACATTAACCATCGGCAGATTTTAAAAAATCTCTCAAAGTTCGTTAGAAATTTACAAAAATTAAAACACCTAAACAATAACGATT
>RQTK01000671.1:149737-153611 GCA_003991915.1 Elysia chlorotica | reverse complement strand
ACCTCTCTCTCTCTCTCTCTCTCTCTCTCTCTCTCTCTCTCTCTCTCTCTCTCTCTCTCTCTCTCTCTCTCTCTCTTTCTCTCTTCCCCACTTTTTGTCTGTCCACTTATGAAGGTGTTACCCACCCCCTAAATCTACCTAATGATCCCCGTCCCCAGCCTTGATGACCAAAAGCACCGACGTCCCTGGACACCACTGGACAGTCCGGATTCCCTGGCGTCCAATCCTGCTGCTGTCGTCAGTCCCAGGTCGTCGGACATCGCTGGACATCACTGGACATCACTGGACATTGCTCAGCTCCATTTGGTCATCAGTGACCATCGGCGATCACCACTACAGACTTTGCGCTCCACTCTACGATAAAAGATAACATAATCACGAACCCTAGGCATGGGGTTTTGTACTTGTTCATTTGCTGCGCAAGTCTGATTGGGCAATGATTCGCCGCAGGTGTAGATTCCTTTACCTACCGTCGCCATTCTCGATATGGACACCATTATCGCAAGCTCTTTACTGTCTCCATCTCACTTGGACATTAGTTGCTCTTGATAAATTACAGCCCCTAAGCTCGTAGCGAAATAGTTAAGGGAAAATGTGGTCTAGTTTTAGTGCGCGCGGCTCCAAACCAGATGTCCTGATTATGCCCCATGATCAAACCAAAGAATCATTCCCTACTGTTCTAGCTGGGTCCACAGATTTCTATAAATAGACATTTGTGGTTGGGTCGGTACATGTATCAGTATGATGAAATAAATGATAACCGGTTCCATTGTAAAAAAAAGAAGGCAATAAGTAATTTAAACTGCACCGGCGTCAAAATCCTACATAAAAAAAAAAATCATTACACCTAAGTGGTGTGCTTATATCCTCCATTACCAAAAATATTTATATAACGCTTTACATTTACAACAATTCTTAAAGCACTTTACACCAAAATAATATCAAGCTATTTTTTTTCTATTATTTCTATATACATGTATTACGCAACTGTTTGAATGTGCCAATTTCGGCGATGCTTCCACTGATCTTATAAACATTAGTTTCCCGCATTAATTCCAACTTAGCAGACAGGATCAGTGAGTGGAAATCTAAGGATTACTAAATTAATGATGAATTACACAATGTACGTACCGGTTTAATCTAACATAAATGTCTTGTGGGGGGTGGGGGTTGGGGGGTTCTTTTATAAAATAAAGGAATAGGTGTGATTTGATTGACACCTTCGTACAACTGAAGGAAACTAACACGAATTTAGTTATTTAGTTGTCGAATTTCGTCCCTTGCTAAGATCTCACAATTATAGAGGCGGTCTTGCCCTTGCTGATTTTGTCAGTACAACGATCTACTGAGTAACTAACTGAGGCAGAAGTTTTGGTACATGACATTCCCTCTCTGACTCTGTGTGGAAGCGCATGGAATTGTCAAACACTATTCTTGGGGCCCATCGTCATATATGACACCATTGAGAAAATAGGATGCGTTTGACTAGGAGATACCTTCTCTGAAATTCTCTCTTACTGAGAAAAGAAACCACTGTTCAGTTGTGTGCACCTTGAGGGTAAAGTTTTAAAGTAATGTTTATTGAATCACGTAGACTGAGGTGTTTTATTTTCCCATCCTTGCCAGATTTTGATATTGTCGCATTCTTCCTTTCTTTAAAACTATTTTCGTAACCTCTTCAGTATACAGATATAAAATTACTAGGTGTCCAATCATCCTCGGTGGTTTCATTTTTTGAAAGAAGCTATGGTTAATATAACCTAAGGATAGCAAAAACAATCTACTTGTTGCAACAACAAAAATAAACCCCACTAAAAACAACAACAAGCTACAAAAAACAAACAAACAAATAATAGATACAGAAAAAACAACAACTAAACAATGAACTTTTTTAACACAACACTTTGTACTTTTCAGAAGATATTTCATTCCCTTGTATTGTTGCGTTCAATTCGGTGCTTCAATTTTTAAAAATTACAAAATAACAAGAACAAAACATAATTATTCTACAAAAATTTTTTAATGGTAATCAATTTCACCCGCCCTCCTTTTTTGTTTCTTTCATTTAATTTTCAATAACTAAGGCAAAATTAATGCGATAAATAAATAAAATAGACAAGAACGAAACGAAATTCGTATAAATGAACTGTTCTTACTCTACCCCCCGTCCCCTTCCCAACTTCCAAGAGATCGAATTCAGACTGAGTGACTTGGGACGGGAGATTACTCTGGGCGATTTCGAACTCTCCACTTCTCGCTCCAACGTTCTGATCTGCCCTTGATGCGGCCTGATGTGGCGACCCATTTGGGACCGCCTAGGTGTAAATGGAGCCCAGCCTCGCGATGATAAAGTTCCCGTTTGATTGATTTCGTCACCGAATTGCCCTTGGCGTCTGTCTCTTTGGGTGGTGAAATGATTCTGGAAGAGCCTCGGAGCGTTAGGTCTCCGCAAGAGAAAAATAAAGGATAAAGAAAGGTTAGGGGTGGGTAAGGGGCGGGGTGGGGGTGGGGCAATAGATACTGAATGTGTGTGTGGTGTGATCGCCTGTTTGTGAGATAGAAAGAGAAGAGATTATAGATAGAAAGAGAGATAGATAGATAGATAGATAGATAGATAGATAGATAGATAGATAGATAGATAGATAGATAGATAGATAGATAGATAGATAGATAGATAGATAGATAGATAGATAGATAGATAGATAGATAGATAGATGGATAGAGGGAGGGAGAAATAATAATTGAAAGATAGAGAAGAAAACGAAGGAAAGAGAAAGGGGAGAGAAAGAGAGATTCAGTACAGATATTAAAGATAAGAGAAAGACATAGAGAGAAATAATGATAGATATAGTTAGGCAGAGAGAGCGATGGAGAGGGAAAAAGGAGGAGAGAGAGAGAGAGAGAGAGAGAGAGAGAGAGAGAGAGAGAGAGAGAGAGAGAGATGTATAGGGTGAGGATTGGAATAATGAAATATCTCGTAACAGGAAAGTGGAAGGGGGATAGGATGAGAACAATTATAAATTGCTCTCAGGATAATTTGTGTTATTACACTCATAGTATAGAATGTCATGAATTATTTCTTATTGATTGCATTGGGTGACTCACGAAAGCTGTGTCTTCGCTCATAATGAATGGACAACAATGTAAACTAAACCCCACACATTATTGAGGGTTGAAATTATCAGGCCTGGGATAAAATGATACATGTACATAATAACTCCAGCCATAACGAAGAATATTGATGTCGATGAATTAATATTATGATGATGAGGATGGTGGTGGTGTCGTTAATGATGAGGAAGATGATGATGATGATGATGATGATGATGATGATGATGATGATGATGATGATGATGATGATGATGATGATGATGATGATGATGATGATGATGATGATGATGATGATGATGATGATGATGATGATGATGATGATGATGATGATGATACTGTTAATAATTTGAAATAATAAAATAATATGGAGTAAATAAAAAAATATAAACACACATGCACACAGGAAGACGAATGAATACTTTATATTGTCTTAAAATATAATTATATCAAAGGTAAAGAGGGTCATATAGATATATTTTTTTTTGCTTTTGCTTTTATAAGTTCAACAGTAATTAGAGACCGGCCAGACCTGACACCATAAGGAGTAATAACCCATAGAGATAAATGAAGAGACCCACGAGAACTGACACTTGCTAACATCACACTAAGCCAGGCGCAGACACCAAACCAGTAACGGGTAACTAATACGTCTCAACTATCTTGTCACAGGTGATGCATAAAGGTGAGAACTAATGACGAATGAGCATAGTTATGATAGTGATTGAAATGGCAAATATGGAGTTATAGTGAGTTATTGAGTTGG
>RQTK01000671.1:124737-144737 GCA_003991915.1 Elysia chlorotica | reverse complement strand
GTCCAACATCAACAGCAAGGATATAATAATCGTGAAGGGGTCTCAAGACAAATGTATGACAATATTACATGTTTTAACACAGATAATGTGCGGAGTCTGAGCTCGTCACATTATACTAACACCCCCCCCCCCCCCCCCCCCCCCAACCAGTAGTTGTTTTTTTTGTTTGTTGTTTAGCATTCAACTTAAGCACTTTATTGACTATGTTGAGGGCAGGCTCAAATATTAATGTCTGACAATATTGCGTGTTGTGACACACAGAACTCTTGTCTCAGCCGCTCACGCTGTCACTGATACTGTCACCGACCCAACTAGAAGTTAACTTAGGTCGGTTTTTAATTGGAGAAAGCTAAACTGTCTCCTAGTTTAAAGTGTCAAAAGTCTTAATAAAAAGCCATATACGACGACGGGACTCTAGGACTTGCCCAAAATGGACTGGTGTCATTGCATTTTCTTCTGTATCTGCTGTATAGCTAATTGAACGTGGTTGCGCTAGAGTTAAAGCGTCGACGTTCAATACAGATTAAATAAAATAGAACCATTAAAGTCTTTGTAATTGTTTGAAATAATTATTTCCGCATCGATATTTGTTCAGTGTTATTCATCTTAATGAAGATAACTCAATGTATAAAGGCATTTGGAGACTTTTTTGACATATGGGGTTTTCAAATTCAGGTAGTGAAACGAAACCGTCTGTTTCTAAATCGAGCAACAATACATAATATAACTTTTCAATAATCTGATTATACCAGATTGTCAACACCTGCAGAGAGAGAGAGAGTTACTGACACCGACCCAACCAGTAGTTGTTTTCGTTTGTGGCTTAGCGTCCAAGTTAAGCACTTTATAGACTATGTTTTATGTTGAGGACAGACTAAAAGATTAATGTCTGACAATATTTAGGTTCGTACTTAATTGGAGAAAGCTAAACCCTCTCCTAGTTTAGCGTGTCCCAAGTCTCAATAAAAGTCATATAAGACGACGGGACTCTAGATGCGGATTACCTAGGACTTGCCCAAAATGGACTGGTGTCATTGTATACCGGTTGGGTTGATATCAGAACACAAGAGAAAGTGCAAACAATATGATAACTCCAGCTCTCTTTATTTTTGATCTCGGCATTTATTTATTTCTATTTTATTCATATGAGTCATTATTCCATTTGAGGATAACTTTTACCCCATCCTAAAAGATTAAATAAAATGGAACCATTAAAGCCTTTGTAATTGTTTGAAATAATCAGAATACTTTTTCAGTGTGATTCATCTTACCCACCAGTTTCAAGCGGACCCCCATCGCGTTAATGAAGATAACTGAATGTATAAGAGACTTTTTTGTTGACCGTATGTTTCTAAATCAAGTAACAATCATAGTGAACAACTTGCAGTTCTTGGAAAGGGTGGCAAAAAGGGGAAAACATAATATAACTCTTTAATAATCTGATTATACCAGTGGCAATACCTGCATAGAAAGAGAGAGAGAGAGAGAGAGAGAGAGAGAGAGAGAGAGAGAAAGAGAGAAAGAGAGAGAGAGAGAAAGTTAATAAAACAGATTGTGGAGTGAAAGTGACAAAAAGTCATGATCGCTTTGCATGACTGATCTTTGGGGACATTGATTGTACTACCCGAGAATCGGTATTGTGTTTCATTCGAACTGATTATACTGATTATTTCATATTGTGACATTGAACGCCGCCATAGGATTTGTGCTGCAGTTTCTGCGTGTATGCGTTACGGTCCCTTAAGACTACCAGAAAATCGCGCAATATGTTTTTATCAGCTAAAACAATCACTTTACTTGTGATGTTGAGATGCGAACAGCAATAACTGTTCCGCGAAATGGCCCTTATGGCAGCGTGGGTTGGCACTTAGTAACGCCACCATGATTTTATCTCAAGAGACCCGGTTCAAACCAAATGTTACTCTCTGGTACATTATATATATATATATTCTCTAAGCTTACGGAGCCAATGAGCGATCAGAAAACCTAAATGCTTAATAGGCGTTATTATGTCAGCCGTAATCGTAACGTTGATCGCAAATCCCGTACCGCTGTGACCCTATACTGGTTATTAGGAGATACACCAGTTATACAATGTAATTACATTATGGTGTGAATAACACGCGTTCGCCTCCTGCGCTTGATTAGACTGATATTACACGCTGTGCGGTGAATAAGACATTGGTGACTGACGTAATCAGGTCCCTTAGAAAATTATTTGTCATATCCATGGTGCCGGTGGTGAATTCGTACATTACAATGGTGTTATTAGCTTACACCTCCAACTAAGGGAATTTAGAACTCCCTTGGAGGAAGCTGATCGCTCATTGGTTCCCTTTATGTACAATAAAGCTATACATAATTATATTATACTTGGATGCGGTGATCATCGTCTATATTCATTTGTTTCCGTAAGGTCTCCCTTCTCGTTACGGGCGCTTTCAAAGCAAGTCTTAACTAGAATTGGTTAAAAAAAAACACCACCACCACCAACACTACCACCACCAACTCCACCACCACCACCAACAACAACAACAACAGCAACAACAACAACAACAACAACAACAACAACAACAACAACAACAACAATAACTTTGTAGTTGTCATGGGTGCATAGCATCCAGAGTTATCTTCTCTTTTGACGGTGTCATGTAATACAATGTACATCTATTGAAATAGAAGCAGTATGTCCTGCCCATTACAAGACAAATGACATGCTATAATAATTATTTGTACGCCTAGGAAATACATTCACTTGGACATGAAATTGTTAGCTTGGGAGCAATCTTGCACACGTAATTATTACCAACGCATTCCTATAATTATAACGATGATTGCATAAAGTGAAGATGAGTAGAGCGACTAACTAATATTAATTATTTTCACACAGGAAGACACAAATGTATTTAGAGATACAAAGAAATGTATAATTTAATTGGACAACAAATTAATAACTGAAGAGGAAGCGGAGAGATTAGCAAGAAAAAGACAGCGGTGTAATTAATATCTAAACATCTTTGTTTGTAAAATATAGTTACACCATCGTAGATTTTATAGTACATGTACATGTAAAGAAGAACTAGAAAACAATAATGGGGGTTCTAAAAAATACTCTTCTAATGCGGAGTGTAAATAAAATAAATATTAAAATACCATTCAAAGTAAGAAATATAATAAAACTTTACCAAGGCAAAATTAATATGTTACAAGACTAGCCATGAAATACATGCACCTTGCACAGTTTGTGTATACACGGGATTAGTATTTTTACAGAACATCATTGAAAAAGAAATGGTAGAAAAAAAGAGGAACCAATTTCATGAAACATGGGGGCGAAATTGCTCATGTGGTAGATTGTTGGTCTTCAGATCAGGAGGTCCGCGGATTTAATTCCACGATCGGCAACTTTATAAATTTTCCGATATTCGTCCGCTGTAACTGGTTGGGTCGGTGTCAGTATAATGTGACCAGCTAAGACAGGAGTCATGGTATCCCCGCCCTTTCTCGTGTGTGGCAGCACATACAATTGTCAGACGTAAGTCTTGAGGTCCGTCGTCGTATGGGACTCCGTAGAGGAACCTAGGAGACGTTAAACCATATAGAGAACACATAATGAGACATAAATCTGCAGAGTGATGACGGATGCGCGAACTCTGCTTGCTCTTGCTTATAATTACTACAGGAAACTTCCCATTTACTACGATGGACATGCACCGAAGTGAACGGGTACTTCTCCCATGTAGCGAACCAAGCTTCTGACGAACCCTAATATTATGATGGAGTGGTGCTACTTACAGAGAATTGACATACATAACGGGGAGGTGAAATATCAACATCAACACCAATAACGGCTTCTTCAAGTGAAGGGGAGTCTTGAAAACCTTGCTGGTCTTCTTCCTTTTCACCTAACTGCTCTGTCAGTCTGTCTGTCTGTCTGTCTGTTTGTCTGTCTGTCTGTCTGTCTCTCTCTCTCTCTCTCTCTCTCTTTCTCTTTCTCTCTCTCACTCACTCTCTCTCATTCTCTCCCTGACTATTCGCCTCTGTCTGTCTCTCTCTCTCCCTCTCAAAGATCTAAAAATTTTGCCCCCCCCCCTCTCTTTCTTTCTCTCTCCCCTGGCTGCCAGAACAGCAGATACATAACATTAGTTCGTTCTCTCACTTTCACTTTTACCTGAGCGTTTTGGTTAATTGTGCTACGATCCTCCCAAGTAACCCCAGGTCTAGTGCGGACCATTTGCAGGGGGCAAAAACTACTTTTAAATAGCCATGATATAGTCGTAAAACTAACAAATCGCTTTACCACACACGTCAGAAAACAGCCTCATTAGTGCTGACAATTGACTTCTTAAAACGTTCAAGGGAAACTCGTGGGGAAAACTGTTTAACAAGTTTCTTGTGATAAATTGTAGCTTCACGAGTTACAAAAAATATCCTCTCAACAGCTCCACAGCGGGTGAAGGGTGGGATGATTGAATGCAAAGCCATCTCCATTCGATGAGACGCTGCGGAGGCCACATTTTGATGAGGCTGTAATAGACTGGAACGTAATCAGCGAGGAAAATGGGATTTATGCTCCATAATGCGCATGTAGTGGGTAAAAAAAAGAGTGTATTGCCCTTGTCTTAACAGCAAAAGGAGGTAACAGATGATGCGTCCCTGTAATGGAAGTTAAGAGTGTAAAATGTGAACTCTTTGAAGATTTTTGAACCAGTCCGGTATTTAAAAACTGCTTAACGGACTAGGGATTGTGAATACAGGAAAAGTTAACAATCACCTTATATCGTGGCATGTATTAGAGAGAGAGAGAGAGAGAGAGAGATTTTAAAACGCATCGGTTTATAAGAAAACTGGGCCTAAACAAATATACAAAAATTAATTTTGTTTCATTTAAAAACAATATTTTGAAAATAGGCAAAGAGATTCCAACGAGTAATCAATATTCATGCAAATGGTATATACATGCCACGATATAAGGTGATTGTTAACTTTTCCTGTATTCACAATCCCTAGTCCGTTAAGCAGTTCTTAAATACCGGACTGGTTCAAAAATCTTCAAAGAGTTCACATTTTACACTCTTAACTTCCATTACAGGGGCGCATCATCTGTTACCTCCTTTTGCTGTTAAGACAAGGGCAATACACTCTTTTTTTTTACCCACTACATGCGCATTATGGAGCATAAATCCCATTTTCCTCGCTGATTACGTTCCAGTCTATTACAGCCTCATCAAAATGTGGCCTCCGCATCGTCTCATCGAATGGAGATGACTTTGCATTCAATCATCCCACCCTTCACCAGACGTTCAAGGGAAACTCGTTGGGGAAACTGTTTAACAAGTTTCTTGTGATAAATTGTAGCTTCACGAGTTACAAAAAATATCCTCTCAACAGCTCCACAGCTGGTGAAGGGTGGGATGATTGAATGCAAAGCCATCTCCATTCGATGAGACGATGCGGAGGCCACATTTTGATGAGGCTGTAATAGACTGGAACGTAATCAGCCAGGAAAATGGGATTTATGCTCCATAATGCGCATGTAGTGGGTAAAAAAAGAGTGTATTGCCCTTGTCTTAACAGCAAAAGGAGGTAACAGATGATGCGTCCCTGTAATGGAAGTTAAGAGTGTAAAATGTGAACTCTTTGAAGATTTTTGAACCAGTCCGGTATTTAAGAACTGCTTAACGGACTACGGATTGTGAATACAGGAAAAGTTAACAATAATCTTATATCGTGGCATGTATATACCATTTGCATGAATATTGATTACTCGTTGGAATCTCTTTGCCTATTTTCAAAATATTGTTTTTAAATGAAACAAAATTAATTTTTGTATATTTGTTTAGGCCCAGTTTTCTTATAAACCGATGCGTTTTAAAATCTCTCTCTCTCTCTCTCTCTCTCTCTCTCTCTCTCTCTCTCTTGTTTCATTGAACGTATTAAATATTTGTCTCATTCAGACTTCTAATAAGGTTGTTAATCTTTGTCGCACAACACTGTCTTCCTGCCCACTATAATCTTTTTCTGTCATTGCATGTCTCAAAGCCTACCTCTCACTCTCTCTCTCTCTCTCTCTCTCTCTCTCTCTCTCTCTCTCTCTCTCTCTCTCTCTCTCTCTCTCTCTCTCTCTCTCTCCTCTCTCTCTCTCTCTCTCTCTGTCTGTCTGTGTCTGTCTGTCTGTCTGTCTGTCTGTCTGTCTCTCTGTCTCTCTCTGTCTGTCTGTCTCTCTCTCTCTCTCTCTCTCTCTCTCTCTCTCTCTCTCTCTCTCTCTCTCTCCCCCTCTCTCTCTCTCTCTCTCTCTCTCTCTCTCTCTCTCTCTTTCTCCCTCTTCCTCATACCTCTCTCTTTCCTTTACCTTCACCTCCATTATCTACCGGCAATTCCAAGTTCAGAACCATCAAATTTATCCATACCCACGCCCTCTTGCCACGTAATATTTCTCTTCCTCCCCCAAATTGGACAATTACAAGCGGTTACCCTGAAAACATTAATTTTAAATTCCCCCGTTTTAAACGCGGTTTTACAACAGTCTAAACGCGTTCCTCATAAACTGTTTCCCTTCTAGTTGCATACTCGACCTCTTGTAACTCTGTGTGATAAATGGCAAACATTTGTGCAGCACGCATGTTCCAAATCTACCGGCTTTAGGATTCATCATCAGCCCAAGAGAGACTTGTCAAACATCAGAGGATCTGTGAGTGAGCACCGAGTACTCACGTTCACTTGAGGCCAGATGTTGTTGAGTTTCCCTCACCTCTTTAAAACATCTGTTTTGCGTAATTAAAAACAGAGTAAACGATAGAGCTTGCTGGATCATTGAGGGAAACTGTGAGTGAGCACCGAGTACTCACGTTCACTTGAGGCCAGATGTTGTTGAGTTTCCCTCACCTCTTTAAAACATCTGTTTTGCGTAATTAAAAACAGAGTGAACGATAGAGCTTGCTGTATCATTGAGGGAAATTTTAAACTCGATACAGCCGTAATATGAATGAGGTGTGATACTTGGAAATAAATACGTTGACTTTAAAAAAAAAAAAAAAAAAAAAAAAGGAATCAAGATTTACAGATGAAACGAGCGCAGAAAATATGGAAATATATGTAATGAAATTTAGGTTTTAATTGTTCTTTTGAAAATTCGATTACTTTTACATGTATACTTATCCTTAGAGCCATCTGATAAATAATATCGTGCACTCACCTGCTTGTAACTTCACAGCCAGTTTCAGACACTTACGTTTTATTTTTTACTGAACTTTAAACAAAAGGGGTGAGGTAAGAATGTTTCATTTTTCAATAAAAATGTGTTGTTGTATTTAGAATGTTAACAAAAAATAATGTAAGATGCGTATAAAAAAATCGACTGCAGACTGAAGCAAAGCTACTGCTTGAGTGGAAAGGGGGGTGATGGGGCTCATTCCCATAATTATGATTGTTCTAGGATGCAAAATTTTACAAAGCGTTTTAAAGGAGGATCGCTTTTGGTGGATGGATCTTTTGATAGGGCCCCGCTGGCCAGTGTCATCAGCTAGGATATATCTTCGACGAAACATGCCCCAAAAATAACGTTTGCTAAATTCACACCACATATTGGGAATACCTAGATATCCAGGATACCTCTCTTATCCGATCCAACCAGTAGGTGACACAATTGAGAAATGAGTTTGACCGATCGTGGCATAGAACCAGGGACTTCTCAGTATAGCGTTCTACCGTAAAGCTTCCCTCCGCTCTAGGCCTATTATTAGGTGTAGGATAAAAGACAACCATGTTATGAACGCCTACTTATAAAAAATATTAATCCGACAAGTCAATTTCCTTTTTTTTTTTTTTGAAAGAACAAAAACAAAAAGCAAAACAACAACAACGACAGCAACAAAAACAACAACAACAACAACAACAACAACAACAACAACAAAAAACCAAGGCAACAACAACAACAATAACAAACGTTTCAGTTGTCGGCACGCTGATATTTTAAGCCATATCCGACTGGCTTTTGTAATTCGAAAAAGTTCTCTTTAAGAAAAGACTCTCCTGCCAGACTTGAATGACAGCAAGGCTTGATGGAGCTGTTCCCTATAGCAGGAAACAGACTCTGAACGAAGTTGTAAACTCACTGTTTCACAGAGCCATGATACACGTACACAACAATTTCTATGTAGGCTTACTACGGGATTCAGGATTCAGCCAGAGATTGAACTGTCAACCGGTGAAGACTTTCGAGGGTGTTTTGGTTAAATGTTGATGACTTGATTACTTGCCTTGAGAAGTATGTGAAGAACATGGATAAAACGTGAATCAACGACAGTACAGCGAAGCATCTCTTGTTCTTTATTTCTATTACATTTCAGCAACTAAATATCAAATGAGTCATAACTGTTGTTGGGTCGAGAATAGTCTCAATCTGGGAGAAGTTGATGTGAAGACTTTTCATTGTTTATCTATATCTGCCAGATCTGTTGCAGATAACAGCGATTAAGACAATTCTCTTCTTTCCGTAATCAATTGCGTTGATGATGAAAACATTGGACCAGTCACAGCCAAATAGAGTTACAGGCACCTGGAATCGGCTGCCTATCCATGTGGTGAATGCTCCATCATTGAACAGTTTTAAAAATAGACTAAACTGTTACTGGAGAGAACACATGTATCAGTGTATTAAGATTAATTTAGGCAGGGGAAATCACTATCACTCGAAATAAATCTAGAAAAGACTGTGAATAAAAAGATCAGCAAAAGGCCAAAAGGCCTAATAATGCTGAAAAATATCATATCATATCAGACTATTCTTCTATGCTCCAAAAGCACACCGGATGTTAGCACGACACGTCAAAATTTGCGACTCCGGGCTGATCGCCTGAGGTTTGCAAAACTACAGTAAGATTATTTTTTTCTATTTGCCTAAATGTTCAAAGAAAATGAGTGGTTTTCAAATGTGAACTCAAGACGTCTCAGCTTGTGCTGTGAGAGGGTTGCAAGTTTTCCAATGGTCTTCCTCAGTTTGCCAATGCAATATCACATGATGCCCTGCGTGGCTGAAAATGTATTCATTTGAGTGTGTTTATAAATCAAATATTGGCAGTCAAAAAGTGGATTTGTTATTTTATTAGTGTGATTAGAATAAAGCGACTTCAACGAATTAAAAAATATTAATAAAGTGGGTTTTTTGATTAGTTCGCTTAACACATTGTAAAACGTTTAATTTAAAATGAAGAATGTGTGACCTAATCTATATACATAATGATTAAGTGAAAAAGAATGAAAAAGACATTTTTGTGACTAAATCTTTTCCTTCAAAACTCCAATTATTATAAATCATAATGCACATATTGCATAAAACACTTAGCGATTTTTGAAAGTTGTATATCATTACTATACACATACATTTTGAATTTCATAGCCATTGCTGTAGATGACAATGCAGTCATTGTTTTCTTTTTTTTTTTTTTAAAGATAAGTACCTGTAACTATACATAAAAAAATACTTATCGTATTATACCGATTGTACTAATTTTCGAGGTTTTTATATTGGCTTATAAGTACTGGTGTGTTTGTTTCTTGTTTTTTTTATCGTTTTTTTTCCTAAGAAAGTATTCTTGAGCAAACATGTTTTGTATCTAATCATGGGAGCACAACAATATTATTATCACTGAAATAATTGTTATTCACTGAAAGAACTATATTTTGATGACGCTAATAATATATTATACATGTAAAAATTAATAAAGATTGGATAAGAACCAATACTATCGCATGGTTTTTAGACTGCTACAAACTACTCTCTATACTGTATTGACCCCAGCATCTTGCGGCCACACGTAGACAAGAGGGGATAACCGAAGTAGCCACTAGTGTTATTGTTGGCTACCGGTGAGTTACTGAGTTACCTCTTTAGATTAGCTGTCCTGAGATGGCCACGGTAAAATCATGGCCTAGGTTATCATGTCTTTATCACGGAAAAAGAGTCCAGCCATGTATAAAGCGCATCTTGAATACAAGTTTACAACTTGATTTAGGTTTGCGAGCGGCTTTGATCTGCAAGGCCGAGTATCGTTCTTCCGACGTTCGATGATGATAGAAGCTTATCTTTCATATCCTTGTAGTGATAACAGAGCACTAGGCTCTCATGTTCGCCCTTCATCAGATTCTCTGGGTTTTTTTATGTTATAGCAAGCGCGCCTTTCATCTTATGTTCTTATGGCTCAGGGTTCAGAGAATTTATACATGGGACGAAAATATATTGAGACACACATCTTTTTATACCTAGTATTTACATTAATGAAAAAAAAATTAACTTTTCTTTGTGTTCGTGCTTTTTTGTTCCGTATATATATCCTATAGGAATTTGCTATACACACACGCTAGAATGGAAGCTGGTGCTTTATCGTCAAGCATAATACGTGATGTAACATTAAAAAGGTTACATGGACAGTTATTGTGCTTTTGGGGAGAAAAACAAAATCAAAGGTTTTGAACTCTAACAGATTTACAGCTAGATTGTTGATTTTAAAGTTTCTATTATTTTATAGCGAGACTCTCAATCTCTTCAGTTCATTATATTGATGTTTCCTCTCTTCTCCCCTGACAATTTTATCAAAATGAAGGTAGTGACGTTTTAATGACAAGTCAAGAATGTTGTAAGAGTTCATGAGGAAGAGTTCACAGTGACTTTTCCCTGTAAACTAGACCATGCGAAAAACAAAAGGTAATGCAGATAAGCACTTTCTTCAAACATGTTGAGCTGGTTGTTGAAACTTCAGGGGTATATTGTGCACCGGCCCCAATACTGACGTCTGACATTATTATGTACAGCCACACACAAATCAGCGGGATAACTTGAGTCCTGTCTCAGCCGGTCATATTATATACTGACACCAACTTAACCAGAAGAAGACGAATCCCACCAACACATTTTGAAACGATCGTAGTTTTCGAACGCTCTACCACTTGAGCCAGTTCGCCCCCCCCCCTCCCCCTCTCGTTATGCTAAGATGTTCTAATGACCACTGCAGAGTCTTATGAAAATAATAATCTATCCCATAGCTGTCTGGATGGTGCGTCTGTAATAAACATAAAAAAGGAAAGCTAAATTGACAGGATATTTTATGGAACTAAAATAATGACACCATGTCTTTCTATGTGTATTTAATTCTGTAGCGTACTTGAAAGGTCTAAATTTCTTCTGGCTAATTATTGATATTGATTTTAATGAACAATGTAATTTAAAAGGTTCTAATTGTTTTGTATTGTTTGTTTTTGTTGTTGCTGTTGTTGGTTTGATATACATCCACTGAGATGGCCTATTACGGGTACACGCAGAAAACTAATAATTTATAGTACAATTTCTATTAGAGACTAAAACCGTATAGTAATACAACAAACATACATATTTTTGTTATTTCTTTGCTACAATTATGTATTTGAAGGATTTCTATAATGAATTTTTCATATGTATAGGCATTATGTGCTGGGTTACTGAACAATGGTAATTACATTTTCAAACAATGAATCGTAAACTAAAAAAATGTTGAAATAGTTTTACAAAAAACAAAATTGAGTTCGATGGTTAACCGTTGACTTATAGTGTACAGATTACATGTATTTGTTTTGAACAATGAAAAAAAAATTCAGAAATATAATTCCCCATGCAGTGCTGGCTTTCTGGACGTTGATTGTTACAATGTCGATCAGCTTAGCATAATAGTTTAATTTTTGGGATTGATAGCTACGCAAGCGCATTCCATTAAAATACTGTCATGATAAACACATGCGCGCATAAATTATTATAATTATTTGAGAAGTTGTGATGGATAGAGCCACTATCCTAACGATAGGCACGAGAAGACGGGCCAGATAGAAAGACCCTCGTTGTGCCTTATCGTTCCGTTTAACATAAACGATGATCCACGTAGCTTGGCCTTACGATGGCCCCTGATCCTCAGTGATTGATAGATGGATGTATATAATGTAGAGCGCGATGACCACGACAGCGTTGTTTGACCTTGCCCTAACACGACCATCAGCATGCATGCCTTTGTGGCGGAGACAATCCGTGCGCTGTCCGGCACATTCCTCTTGACAGATGCATTCAATGCGCTGCTGGGCCTGTTAGGACCTGTTGGACCAATATTATATATCATACTTAACATCTCGATGGTAGGAGATGAAAGGTGGTGTGACCAGAAATCGACTGTTTATTATTCAGCATCAAACGATATGTAGAAGAGGAGCGGCAGTTACACGCAGCCTTGCTGCATGTAGTGATAGAATAACGGAAGGGTTTAACTAGCAATGGCGGTGATTTATCGGATACATGGAGACAGACACTCTACGCGTTTTATTTTAGGCCTTGCTCAAAGATTTTTGTTTTACCTTTTATTTCCGACATGAATAGATGGACACTGAGAAAATGGTCGCATGCAAAATGTTTCGCAAGGTTAATAAACCCCTAATGAATTTAAGAGAGCGAAATAATAACACTAACAACAACATTAACAACAACAACAACAACAACAACAACAACAACAACAACAACAACAACAACAACAACAACAACAACAACAACAACAACAACAACAAAAACAACAGTAACAACAATAACAACAACAGCAACAAAATAACGCCAACAATAACAAAAGCAAACAGAATAACAAATTTACTATAGCAATCAAACGCCCGAATGGTCTTCTATTGGTAGGGGTTTGCTTAAGGAAAAGGAAAAAAAAATACGCCATGGTGTTGAAAGGCAAAGAGAACACCTACCCTCTCTCCCCCTTTCGTGCAAATAAACTGCCACTTTTTATTGTACTTTGAACTGTGTGGATTTTTTTCTTCTAAGGTGAATGTTATAAATGTATTTTTTTTTTAATTTTAACGCTGTCAAAATGAAAGAAAGAACAACTGGGCTCGTATCATTGATCTACAGCGTATCTCGTTAGTTAAGTCCTTTGCAAACTCTTACTGTCTCAGGACTGGTCTAAATAGAAGTTTGCCTGTCATGATTTATCGAGCTTCCTATTCATATTCCTTCTTATTTCAATACATATACTTTGCTTCATTTAAAAGTGCTTATGTTATAATCAATAGTCAAAACTGCATATATTATAATATAAGAGAAACAGTTTGTAAATTGAAAGTTACTAAAGAAAATCACAACACAGATATACTTGGCAATACACAATATGGAGTGTATATTGCCACCATGTGGTATATTTAGACCGCTAACCTATTCCTTTAAAAAACACAGCAACAACAACAACAAGAAAACTTTGTATCAGAAACTTTTAAATGCTGTAATACAATTGTATAAGAAATATAACATAACACTAGACAATAAAATCGGATCTAAATACACGAAGAACACTACATGTATATATAAAATATTAAATTTACATCTTAGGAAGACGCAGGGGCCATAACTTTTAACCAAAAAACAAAAACAAAAACAAAATCAACTCAAAACAAAACTAATGAAACAACAACAAAAGTAATATGCAATAAACATGGAATTCAGCAGCCGAAAAAAAATTCCACGAAATAATCAGAAAAATTAGGTCAAATTTCTTTGATATCTAAACTAAACAAAACCTCTACACAATGCATAAACTAGTCAGGATGTCACTTGAGGGTAATAACGGTGCATGTTCTATGATACTTGATTTACCTCACAATATCTTCCAAGCGAACATTTTCGTTTCATCTTCTTCAAAAATGAAAAAATAAACGTCACTAGGAAAAGCTTGTTATCAGTTGTAAAAGCAGCAAGCCAATGAAGATTTTGTCACCTAGTTAAGAAGATACATGTACCGGCAATTTTATTTCAACTTCATATCGTTTCACGCCTATTTATCTTCGTCCTGCCCAATCCCGTTCTGTCGCTCTCTTACTCCATCTTTCTCAGCATCTCTTTATTCGTCTCTCTCTCTCTCTCTCTCTCTCTCTCTCTCTCTCTCTCTCTCTCTCTCTCTCTCTTTCTTTAACTCTGTCTCCACCTCTCTCTCTCTTTCGCTATCTCCCGGCCTCTCTCCAATTTATGTCCATCATCCCTCACCAAACCTATATCTAGCGAGATTTATCCGCGTGTTTGTCAGATTAGAACTATTAACGACCTCCTCAAAAGATCCAAGCAGTTATCTCGCCCCATCAGTTCCCCTCCTGTTGAGAAACACAAACCCCCAGATTACGACAAGCCGTTTCTCCTTTAACGAGAGGAAGCTCGACACTCAAACCTGTATAAATTAGGGAAGGAGTTTGCAGAGATATCAGCTCGTAAAAAAATCTCTTCATCTTGGCCATAACTGCTCGCTCCATTTCATCTGAACCAATGAGAGAACGTGTAATCACACCACGTGACTGGTAGGTTTAAACTTGCCCTGCTAGTGATACGAAAGTTAAATCTATATTCCACTTAAAATGGCATGTACTTTCCATTAGATTTAACTTCAAAGAATTTTCATGCCCATAAACATTAGCACCACTCTGTGGTATCTTCAGAAACAAGCAGGAATCTAGAATTTGTAGAGCAAAGAAAAGTGGGAAAGGGTGAGAAAAAATGCCATGCATGTTTTAATTAAATATCTGGAATGAGAAACCACACACTACGTATCGTGCATATTTAAGATGTTTTGGCATCTATTTTACATTCCAAAGTGTAAATCGTTCGACGCAGTCAATGCCCCAGCGTAATTCACAGAATGGTGATGCTTATCATTGTTCTCTAGCACTATTTGCTTTGGTTTGATTGGTTGATTTCTCGACATCTTAAGCCAATAATTAGGCTAAGTCGCGGATGGGGATCCCGAGAATGGCGTCTGACAATTCTACGTGCTGCCAGACAGGGACAGAGCTAGGAAACCAGGACTTCTTTCTCTGCTATTTATAATATAGTGACAGCAAGCCAATCGGTAGGGGACTCTTTACCACTTAAACTTACTCTATCTCTCTCCCTCTCTCTCTCTCTCTCTCTCTCTCTCTCTCTCTCCCTCTCCCTCTCTCCCTTTCTCTCTCTGGCTATCATCAATCTGAATTTTAGGTTAACATAACAAATAAGCAACTAAGCACTTGAACTAATTTCCAAATAAATAAATATATATTATATGTCCTGAACTATCATTCAAAACAGTGGTGCTGGACAACGGTTTTAATGATAAGTATTAATATTTCTAATATCTTTTAACACGAAGAGTAGTTAAATGTGGGGCAGCTCTGCATCAAAATCGTTGCTGTAGGTTTGCGCGTGTGATTTCTGCTTGCAAAGAACACTATTTAACTCGAAATGGAAACTATCATTTCTCAAGGTCTCTGCAGGAATAGTTTTTCCTCATATTTATAATACATAGTGAATATGTACAGTTATGTGGATATGTACTAAAATGGCAAAATCTATGCCACAAGGTGTTTCTGCAAGAAATTAATATCCCCATTTAAGTCAATTTATTCAGTAATCCTTTACACCATATGAATTTTTAAAATAACAAGTGTTTTTAGCACATCATATGAATTTTTAAAATAACAAGTGATTTTAGCACATCAAACAGCACAGCTCATGTGATTTGGCCGTAGAAAGATTGAAAAACAAAAATGATAAATCATTTTATAATGTGTACAATTTTTTTTTCGTTTTCTCAAAAGCATGAAAAGTGGAGAAACATGTATTCACTTCTTGCATTCAGCCAACGCATTGAGGGTGTTAAATGTATTACATGTATTAAACATGCAGAGACTTGGATACTTCTGTCTTAGTTAAACTTCTCCTAAGTTCCGTGGAAAAGGGGGGGGGGGGGTTATAAGGCGAATATCATATAAGACTACGCTCCTCATTATTTTTATTGCCCTCTTCGTTATATCCTATCTGTGGGATCCCCGATCTCCGAGTAGTTTACAACCGGCTAAGCCCGAGATCGCATCGCAAAACGTTTTGCCATGAAGCTAAAACTGGACACCCCGTGGAGACGTTCCGGCTTCAGCCAAGTGTCTTTCGTTTTTTAACTTAGGTACGGACCACCAAAACATAATTATCCGTTGAAGCTGCACGGAGTATACTCAAATGACGAAATTTATCAAGGACTTTTAATCTTTAAGCTTAACTATGTTTTTCGAAGTGGGTGCAAGCAGCGCAATTCGTCGTGGGGAAGTTCTGCTTTCTCAACGCGAACTAAAATCTATGACGTCGAAACGGACCTTCTTTTTTTTTTTTCTCTGCAGAATAAGCATCAGCCTCCCTCAAGCCCCATGTTTTCACTAGGCTTATTGGGACAGGTTTTTCGATATGATGTACACATTGCTCGCAAAATTTGTAGTCATTTGTGAAATTTTGAGCGAAACATGCAGCCAGCTAAAAGGGCAACCTTTAACTTTTTCTTATTATCTTGTCTGCAGACAGGCAGTAAATATATTTACGTGTATTTGGATATCTTACTTTAAGACCTTACCCTCTCGTTAAATTGGAATAAATAATTATCTTTTACTGTAATTTAGAAAAATCTGGTCTTTAAATAACGAAACAAAAATGACAATGGAGAGAAGAATGATAATCGAGGATCAATCAATAACAAACTCAAATACTCTTTAATTACGGTATATATAATAGTTTAAAATACGCATCCACAGTTTAGGAAGCATACCTTTATGATAGAATAAGAGGCCTATAGCCAATGTACATGGCTTGAAATAGACAAAGCGGAATCTATCAAGAAACAAAATGAGATCAGAAAAATGAAACAATGAGAAAACTTGACAGTAAAGTTACGCTAATATCTTTAGCGAAATGAACAAAAAAAATATTTAAAAATGAAGGAGCGAACTCATCTTTAATGGCGAGGTAATGGTAATTATTGCCTTTCCCTCCTTAACAGACAGGAGAAATTTTAGTGCGGAAAGCTTCAATCAAAATGAGACTTATTTTGTCTGTCTGGCAACCTATTACATGTACAAGTATTAAAAAGTTAAGGAGGAAGGTTGTGCTCTTTATGTGAAATTGAAGACCGCAAAGAGTATTTACATATGTTTCTACGGTAGGGCTTGCTCCCTGCCCGCGGAAACACTGTAAATTCAAGACTTGGGAGAAATGTTCGAGCGGGTTGAGGTGATTAAAAAGTTCAGTTCCTGACTAGAGGGGGATCTGTTAATAATATTGTGCTCAAGATTGGCTTGGCGCTGTGGTAGGTGTCAAGATGTGCTGGTGTACTGAGGAGAAGGGGGGGGGGGGGGGGAATAAACGTACACGCACAATGCACAGTGGGGTNCTGGGGGGNGCGGGTGTGGGGAGGGAGGGGGGGGGGGGGGTAATAAACGTACACGCACAATGCACAGGTCTCTGGTGGAACAACAGAAAGTTCGGGGACTGCCTTTGGGACTGGTAGAGGTAAAAGATGGAGGAGAGGGAAGTGTCAAGAGAAAGAAAGAAGGATAGGCCTACATTATAGAGAGTTAGATCGACAGAGAGAAATACGGAGAGAGAGAGAGAGAGAGAGAGAGAGAGAGAGAGAGAGAGAGAGAGAGAGAGAGAATTGTAGAAAGAGATAGATCGGTAGATATAGACATAAGCTTAGATAGATAGATAGATAGAAAGAGAGAATCAGGGATAGAGAGAAAGAGAGTCTTTCATAATTATGTTAAGGCAAAAGAATTAAAATAAGTGGCTAGCCTATCACCTTGATAGAAGCACCATTTATAACCCTTTCTAATGTTATGTCATTTCCGTTCTGTTCCTATTTCTTAATTGTTTATAACCCTTTAATTGAACTCCATTTTCGCCCACTCACCCTCTTCCCCAAACTCTCTCACACTCCCAACTAAACTGCCCCCTTACCCCACAAAAATCTGCAAAACTAAAACGGTAGTATGTAACTTTTTTTTACTACTCTTATTATATAACCCTCTTGTAATAATCTCATACGGCGGCTTTTAATTAACCATAATATCGGTCCATTTTCAAGTTCGTCCGTCTCCTCCCCCGCCTTCTCTCTTTCACCCCTCTTCCAACTCTAGTTAATCTTAAACAATTTTAGGCCTACATATTTAAAGTTCTTCTTCTATAGCGGTTTTTTAAAGGGTGAGTGGGGTTGCTCATTGCCTATGCTTTTCTTCTTAGCAATTGTCTAGCTTATATTTTTTTTTCTCAGAACCTGTCGAGTCATCAATCACACGCAATTTCAACTGTCTCGTTTAAAGGTAATTCTGCTCACAAACTCTTGCCAATCTGTAGCGGATAAAGCTGATCTGCAGACGGAACGTATTAAAATGAAGGAGAAACCTTGCGGAAAACGACAACAAGCCTCGGTAATCGTTTAGCGTTTGATGGTGATGGTAAAAACAGACGTGCGCCCTAAGAACTCCTCGCTGGGGGCTTTCCTGTTTCTCGTAGTTCTCTCCCTTGGCGATACTGAACTCGGGGATGGCTGAGTGACCCCCCATAAAACCATCATACACTCATGGAATGGATTCGCAAGCGCTGCAGAACTCCTTGGAAAACTGAGGGAGATAGAGATAGAGATATATACGTTTAGTTATATCCAGGCCTACAAGTTTAACGTTCGAGTTCTCAAAGCTTGGGGTTACTCTATGCTTACTTGTTCACATAGGGTCAGAGGAGAAGGAAAAACTCGGCATGCACTGAGTGCTTTTTAGATTGCAAGAGGTTTTCGGTTCTCTTAACAATTTGAATGTTTTAGCATCTATCATAAACATGGCTTAGATTAGCTCGCATAATTATAGGGAATTGAAGAAAGGAGTTTTTGTTCTCATTTTGTTTTTACAAAGACACAGGAGTGAAAGAATGTATGTCTTGTTCAGTCTTTGTCGATTTAAAGGTAATAATATCTCTTCATAATCGGTGGGCGAGGTCGAGGGATAATAAAGCAATGTGAAGAGGGACAGGGAGTGGGCAAAAATGAGGGATAGATAGATAGATAGATAGATAGATAGATAGATAGATAGATAGATAGATAGATAGATAGATAGATAGATAGATAGATAGATAGATAGATAGATAGATAGATAGATAGATAGATAGATAGAAAGATAGAAAGATAGATAGATAGATAGATAGATAGATAGATAGATAGATAGATAGATAGATAGATAGATAGATAGATAGATAGATAAATAGGAAAAAAAGAGAGAGATGTAATGAAAGAGAAGAAAAATAGTAAGGAATAAGCTTAAATATCTTGTGATCACTAAGAACAGAACCTCACGGCGTTGTAAAATCTTTATCTTGTGCAGATTAATTTGTTCTACTTTTAGACATTAATTTCAATTAACAGTTAGCGGGCCTTAGGTCTTAGAAAAGTCCAAGACTCTGCAAATGCAAAATTGCGTTGAAATTGAATTGTAGAGAAACATTAATTTAGTGCTTAGTGAATGACTAAGGCTAAAGGAAAATATTTTTGCAACCTATAGTTCTCTGTTATAATTATGATGATTCAGTAAAGAAAAAAAAATGATGGAAGGTTTACAGTAAGTTTTGTGTTGATGGAATATCGCTTAAATTATACTTTTTAGTTGTAATTTTCCCCTCACTTGACAAACTTTATCGCTAAAGCACTAATGACAAAATAGTGACATGTGATAGGAAGTTGATTAAAAAAAAAAAGAGGATTCGGTACTATATAAAATACAATGTAAATACAAATTGTAGAAATAGGAGATTACCGATTGCAAAAGGTCTCATGTTATGAGGCGAACACGTTTCACGCAGAATCTGATGGGAAACAAGTGTAATTGAAAAAGTAAATAGGTAAATTGACCGCATCTGCTCTTGAGTCAGGATTGTTTTTCTTGGTGCACTCACTGCACTGTTCACCTAGGGAAAGATAACTATGAATGAAACGTTTACTTTCAATCGGCAACCGGTTGCTGTGATGCACACCTGATAAACATTAGACATCTAGTCAAAACTGTAACTGTTTTGCATTTGTTTTTGTTTCATAATAATAATAATAATAATAATAATAATAATAATAATAATAATAATAATAATAATAATAATAATAATAATAATA
>RQTK01000671.1:50948-124039 GCA_003991915.1 Elysia chlorotica | reverse complement strand
ATGATGATGATGATGATGATGATGATGATGATGATGATGATGATGATGATGATGGATGATGATGATGATGATGATGATGATGATGATGATGATGATGATGATGATGATGGTGGTGGTGGTGGTGGTGGTGGTGGTGTGTGGTGGTGAGTGGTGGTGGTGGTGGTGGTGGTGGTGGTGGTGGTAGTGGGAAGGGGAGTGGAGGGGCGATGGTAAGAATGAACAGTACTGCAATAATAATGCTGATAATAAACAAGCTCAAGTTAGAGTATAGATATCAAGATTGATCTAAAACCACTGAGGTTGGTCAGTGTGAGTCGATATACTTGCTCATAACTCCTAACTAATCTAGATGTGACTGTATCTAGATCTGGGCCTGCATGCAACTCTCATGATAATTATAATGATGATTCAACTTAATAAATTAGATCTGGATCTAGAGCTAGATCTTAGATCTATAAATGCTAGATTCTAGATCTAGGTCTAGATCTAGATCTAAATAAAAATCGTAACTGCAACGCTTAAGTTGATGGTATGCAACTACATGTATTTCTATAATCATCGTGTAGTTAAGTTAAGCTTGGCTAAGCTAACAATCATTTCCTTCAGACCTCCCACCCCCCCTTCCCAGTAGTAGCTAAACTAAGTTTAGATTCTAGATCTAGTTTCTCAACAATAATAACATATATAGCTCTGACGTACGCAAGTTTAGATACATGTAGATCTAGGCTCAAGTTTGCGGCAGTAAAAGACAAAAGTGCAGTGTTTTTTTTTGTTTTCGTTTGTTTTTAGATCTAGTTTGTAAAAGCGCAGACTAAACTGTGTGGGCTCCTTGGATGGAACGCACTATTGGCATACAGACACTGTGCTAGCGGCTAACTGTTAAGACCTTCGGGTAATTGACAGTATTTATTAACGGTATATATTCAAACACTAGAGCCCTAGGGTTAGCTAGGTGCGGCTAATCCTAATGGAGCAGCGTCAACCTTAGGTTTAAGCAGGGAAATAAGATCCTCAAAAGACCTCAGTTTGGGGCACAACTATCTTGGTTTAAAAACTCCTTCACTGTATAGTTTTAGCAGCAAACTAATGCCACACTTCAACTGACCTAAATTAAAAGTGCAGTTTCCACTGAACTTGAAATATACCCGTGTATACTTTTTAAAATTTCAGGTACATCTGCAAAACTTCTTCATGTGATGATGTTTAAAGTTTGATACTGCTGGCATCTGAAGCAAAATGTCTCATTACACCCCTGAAAATGGCCCAGCAGACTATTTCCCACCCATTGCAGCTTTGTTCCAAGGAGGGCTGATTCCAAATTCTGCAGCGCTACAGAGCATTATTTCCGACATTGATGGACAACTGGACAACAACTCAAAGCAGTAAGTAGTGTATGTTTATAAATCTTAGCTATTGTTTGCTGTTTTCCTGAAACTATTTGAGAAATGAGCGCATAAAAAAGCGAAGATGATCCGTGCTCTTTGGCAGATTGCTGGGGAATCAAGAGTTAGGGTCCTGACTGTACTAGGAAAATAGCTTGCGAGGTAGGTTTCCAACACTTTTCTCACCGCATTTTATTTTTGTTGTGACTCAAAAGTCTCAGATAACCATTCCGTGACACAAAAGGTCCAGAAAAGATTTGTCCACGTCGAGAATAGAACCCTGACTTAAACAAAAGTGATTCAGTGCCCCAACCATTGGGGCAATAGCACCCCTGTACTTATAAATTTTGGACAACTAACAAGAATAAAAAGCTTTTTATTTTGTCAGAAACTTGTAAATACAACAATTCACAGTACTTTAAATGTTTTTCTTCTAGTTTTCTTTTTCAAGCTGTAAATAAAAGCAGCCATCCAGGGTAGATATGGCAAAGGCTCACCTTCTTCAATATCCATTCCAGGCTTGACAAGTGTCTACAGTCAATCTTGGGTGCTGCAAATAATTTGCCTAGCTCACGAACATTCTCAACTCCAAAGGATGCTCTAGGGTATATTTGTGGCAGTCACACGTTGGAGAAAGATACATGCCATGATCCAGATCAGGAAGAAGCTGTGGCTATCATCAAGGCCCTGGTGAGTCTTGCAGGTTTTATATTTACGTGAATATAAATAACCTAGTTAGTCTAACATCACCATACATATAGAGAAGGTCAAGGGTAGATGTTGCTTTTCTCCTCTGTAACCATCCAAATCTTAAGCCTGTTCATGTGTTGTGTTTGTACCCTTGTCCATATGTTGGGACGCCTCTGTGAAAAATTTAATGTATTTCAATATAAGCTTTCAACTCATAAATCTAAAAAATAGTATTTATTCTCTCTCTCACTCTCTCTCTCTCTCTCTCTCTCTCTCTCTCTCTCTCTCTCTCTCTCTCTCTCTCTCTCTCTCTCTCTCTCTTCACTTCTTATAACAGATTACTTTCATTTACCATATACATGGATCTTTCAACAGTGTGATTCTCTAGACAAGAATCCAGGAAGCGAGGAAGCCTTGCTGCAGGAAATCTTGAACCTTGCTTCGGAGGAAGGACTGATTTTGCCTCTACGGTCCTCTCAGTTTGTGGCCGTTGGCCATTCCTCAGGATCTCTCAATGTTCAGCTTGATACCATGGATCAGGTACTTTTTTCCATGCTCTCAAAGACTGCAAATACAATTGTAACTCATATTTTGCTAGTAACTTTGTTGGTGTTCAGTCTGATGTGCAATTATTGAACCTAAATTTTTTTATTGCACTTAATTATCCAAATCCTTCAAATATGCTATAGTACTTATCATTTTAAGTTTTCCCATTTTTGTTTTATATTAAATAAAATTTCCTTATGCTTTGTCTTGATACTTACCAAAATTTAAAAAATGTTTTTTTTTTTTTAAATATTAAACAAAGTGTATAATGATGAATATGTTTGTAAAGCAAGAGATTTTTAATCTATTCATCAGAAATTGTTTCTGCTGTTGATAGCTTATAAATATCCAAACATGATATCTGCCTTATTTCTGAACCATAGAGTTGAAAGGCCTCTATTTTTATGTTTGAGAAAGTTTTTGATGCACAGATGATTTCAAGCTTGTGGCCTCCAATGATATAGTTTTTTAGTCTTAAAAACAAATAAAAGAATTCAAGGCTTAAAAAATGAGCAACATAAGCCTTGAAGTTGGTTCAAGAGTTTTTAAAAATGAAGATTCCGAATGACGTCAATAGTTTTCAACTGGATCTGAATTTAATAAGTTCAGCTTATTTGGTACACCAGTGCGTATGTTAACTTACAATAGTCGCATGCCATACATTAGGGGTGAAATAAATATTTTATTTGAAATATAAAAAGCTGAAGTTTTGCAAATCTGAAATTTGTTTATTCTCCCTTGATTGGTTCAACATTATGAATTTTGGATTACCCAAAAAAATAGTGCCATTTCATGATTAATGCTGAACATATACTGTAACTACTATGTTGAGTTAATAGTGGATTCTTGTATGCTTTTTTGTTTTTCTTGTTTTATTATAGGTTATCCATGGCAAGTGGAGCAAACTGACCCAAAGCCTTCAGAAACACATAATCTCTGAGCTGCTGAAGTTGCCTCTGCTTGGTCAGAACCAACACTACCCTTGGGCGGTCATAGAGCGCAGGTTGGAATTGGTTGGGGGTCTGCGCTCCCTGGTCTCTGACGACGAGGCCTGGGTCACGTACAGAAATGTCCGCGGCCAGCAACTTGAGGAGCTGTTTAACTCTCTCCTTCCTGACAATGACTCTGAGAATGTCAACTACAAAGAGTTCTGCTGCAACTGTGAAGCTGTGGTGGACAGAATCGCTGAAATGATTGAGGAAGATTTCACTGTGCTTTGCACCGGGGTTTTCAAAAAGATTGGAGGTATTAACAAAAAATTATTTCATGTTTTAATTGTTAATCTGCTTGGAGTAAGAGTGAATGAAATTGAAGTGAAGTCACTGTAAATAATGATATTATATCTGTCCAGCTGTTTCAGAGACCTATAAAAATAGCTAAAAAGTGTAATATTTGTGTCTAAATATCTTATATCTCATCAATAAGTTTGAATCTAAATGATGCACTTTTTTATAACAACACCATGGAAAATGTATAAAACCAAAACAAAAAAAAATTCAATTGCATTAAATATGTTTTACATTTTTTGAGTGAAATTTTTGCTATATTAAAGGCAGTAAATATATTTGTCAAAGCTGGTTACTGGTGTTTATCCATTTTATAGGTGTTTACAGAATTCTTCATGACTTGTACCTGGACAAATACTCAGACGAGATGTCTCTTTTAGTGGAGGAAATAGCAGATGACATACGGGACTTTAACAAGAAGGTTGTCAAAGTGTCTAAAAGTGACCATGGTCTAACGCCATCTGATTCACCATCATTTGTGAGATCTCTTCCTAAAGAGGGCAGGCGAGGGAGCTTAGGTAGGCTGTTCTGTGGAAACAAAAAAGTTTGCTATTCAACTTAAAACTGTTTCATCATAGCCACATAGTTTTACTAAAAGCCAAGTGCTCTGTCTCAGCTTAAAAGTGCATTTAGTCGACACAAAATGTGCTGCCTACACAATAAATCCAATATGAATTTCAATGTGCAAATATAAACCAGTGTTCAACATATTAACCTTTATATTCTACTTAAGAAAAACTCAACAGTGTACCAGAATCTCACAAAATGAAAAGAAAAAAGGAAATGACCATTATTCATATAAAGCTGCTTAAAAGCCAAATGCATTCACCTCCATTGAATTATATTTTGATTGTCTTGTTTGATTTTGCTAATTATGTAAATAGGGTTGAAAAGAGAATGCCATTGATTGTTCAAATGATTACTTTGAAGTAAAATCGCAAAGTAATTTAAATTTGGTCATCCATTTTCAGTTGGCCCATCTGAAACATGGGCATCAAAGACACCCAGTTATTCTCAGAGCTTGGAGACCATGTTCCTAGCGTCCAGCTACAAGCCTGAGGATAAGAAGGCAACCCCAAGGCTTCAGGTATTACATTGAGCATTGATTTACTTTTTTTTTTTCTCACATTAAATCACCATACTACTAAGCTTTATCACTACAGCTTTTAATTAATGGTCCCTGATTTTGATTCCATGATCAGGCTGCCTTCTGCCTGACAACCAAGGAGAAAGTTTTAGGCTGTTTGTTGATAAGTTTTTGTCCTTCAGACAGAGATACAGGCAGACTTGTTTGTCTAATGGTTTCTTTTTTTCTCAATTGGAGCAGCGGGCACAGTGGAAATTAAATGATAGATCTGCAAATTAATGAGACAAAATGAAATTTCCTAAAGCCTTGGTCTTGTTTGATTAGATAAGAATATGAGTCAAACAAAGACAGAAATATGACGGTAAATCAAATGTCCAAGCTTCCTGTATGGATATCCACTTTCAGATTTTAGAGGAAATGGATAGGGAGTTGATTCGAAGTCTATAAAAAACAACAAAACTTTCGATAATGCAATGCCAAAACATATATGCTTTTATCCAGGTTATCTGTTATATGAATTCATGACACAAACCTTCTTCTTTTGGCCAACAGAAACAGTCTAGTCTTGCATTTCCTAAAGACTGCATCACATCGCTGTGCAACATAGCACTGTCACTGATGAAACTTGAGGATTTCCTAGAGATGCTCACAAAGTTGACATCTTGGGATGTCACTGGACTGCCGCACAAGAAAACTAAGAAGAAATCTAGTCTCAGAGGTGATTCAAATATCTTTTTTTTAAAACAACATATTATAGGTTCGTTTACAAATGGATAAAATCATGTTTTAACAGAGGGATGTTAAAATAATCGAAAAAAATATGAAGTGCATTAATACTACAATTTTTTTTTAAAATTTTTGTTCCATAACTGTACTCAACAATCTCAAATAAGGTTCAATTTCCGCTCATATGGCTAGCCAAGTTATTTACTCTTCAGTTATCTTTTGTAGCCAGTTATTGGTGTCATTCACCCATCCTCTTGTTGGACTGCCTTTTCTTCTCTTGGATCCCAATTTCACTTGAGAATTTTTCTAAACTATTTTGTCTCTTCAATGGCCCAAAGTACTTTAGTTTCCTCTCTTTGATGTTATTTAAAAGCCAGCATGGTTTAGTTTTCAGTTCTTTTAGTAATAGGACTAATATACTCATTAAAAATATTACTCCCTCAATACAAAACAAACCATTGCTTGGATATTCTTAAATGTTTTCAATTAAACTTTCTACCATGACAGTAGCTTATCAGACGCTTTCTTTAGATCTTACATATTTTTAATACTCAGGTGTGTTGAAACCAAGCTCAAGCCCTGAGCTCAAACGCCACTCCTTGAACCTCGGAAGCAGCTTCAGCAGCAGTGACACTCCTTATGAAGCTGTTAAGTCAACCCCGCCCTCGTCTGCCTCCACCAAGCAAACAGACTCTATTCCTGCACCTAAAGGTAATACTAATAGAGGTTTCTCAAATGACATAACCATATTTGCCACCGATCTAGTAGTTTTGAAAATATGGATTTATTCCTCTGTCATGTGTACAAATGCAATTATTATTATTTTTTTTAAATTATTGTTAATTACAAAGAAAACAATGTATTTTAATTTTAATGCATTGATATGCTAATGTCCTATGGCATCTTGTCTTCCCAGTGATAATATAATGTATCCTACATTTGATTGAAAGATTTTTTCATGTCCTCTTCTTTTAAATGAAGAATCAAAGGCAATTTGGTCTTTTTAAAAACTGTATAGTGTGTGAAAAATCACCAGGCACCGTTTTAAATTATAATTCTATCATTTCTAGAACCAGAGATAATCTTTTTCACTTGAAAGTGAAGAGGGTCATTGCATAGTTTTTTTCTCTATGTGTTAAGGGCTCAAGCTAAAAAATATTTTTCATTTGAAAGTGAAGAAGGTCAATATAGAGCAGTTTTTCTATATGTAAAGACTCAAGAGCAAAACTTGTATAAGCAACATGCACCTGTTTCACCCTCTTTTGGCTCCCTATTTTTTTCAGTGGTTGAGCGCAGCCGCTCAGAAGACAGGGTGAAGTGGGACTGGAGGCTCATCTTCAAGAAGGTGGCCCCTGGGCTGGCTACGGCCCTGGAGGCCAAGCTGGACCACAGCCTGGGAGCGTCGCTCAGTCAGGAGGCAGGTGCCTGGGCCAGGGACAAAAAACTACAGGTCCGGTCAGTGGAGTTTGTGCATGTTAGTGATGGCCTCGATCACCCCAGGAAAGTTTCCAAGGTAATATTCTTTTGAATTTTTGTTTGTTTTGTATTAGTTATTGAGAGTGGCTCTTATTGAAAGAAAATTATTTTAACTATGAGAGAAAATGATAACTACTGGTAGTTACACAAACTTAGGTTTTTCTAGTAAGCTTCTCTGGGAATTTCTGGTTTTCTCAGTAGAATTTGTGCATGTTAGTTATGGCTTATGGCCTCAATAATCCCAGGAAAGTTTCTATGGTAAGGTTTTTTTTAATGTTTTTGTTGTTGTTGTTGCAATAGCTTTTGGAATTGCGTCTTATAAAAAGAAGAATATGATTTTAGATATGAGAGAAAGTACTGTTACACAAGCTTATGTTTATCTAGTAAGCTGCTAGGAGAATTGCAGGTTTTGTCAGTGGAGTTAGTGATTTATAAGGCAAGGAATTATTACTTTATTTTTGTGCTAGTAATTGAAATTGGGTCTTATTACCAAACATTGAATTAGCAATTACAAATCTTAGGTTTAGTTTGTGAGCTCCTCAGGAAAATCCCACTAATAGCACTTGCTTGGTCAATATTGCTAAATGTCTGACACTTGAAAATGCGTGACAATATCAGGGTGGGTCTCCTTGGAAGGTTGCGAAGGTTGGCTGCAATGGCCCTCCATTGACATCTGTCCTGCGCAAGTCGTTGGCACTGCACCAGCGAGTAGCACGTCCATTCTGCGATGTTGTCATTCCATTTCGTTCTGGGGCGTCCCCGGCCTCTGCTGCCCTCCACTTCGCCGTTATAGAGATCTCTTATCACACTTTCATGACGCATGAGGTGTCCATAATATTGCAGCTTCCTATCTCTAATACACTGCCCTATTTCTCTTCTTATGTTCAATTTTTGTAACACTTCGTAGTTGGTCAATTTTTGTCGCCATGATATCTTCCCTATTCTCCTAAATGCATACATTTCGAAAGCTTCTATTTTGTTCATTTGTGCTTTACTAATCGACCATGTCTCTGACCCGTATAACAGGGTGGACCAGACAAACGTTTTGAGTAGTTGAAGCTTTGTCTTCATGCTGATGGAATTTGATGTAAAAGTATTCAGTAGGCTGTTGAAACTGGTTTTTGCAATTCCGATTCTGCGTTTAATGTCTTGGTCTGCTCTATTGTCATCACTGATCAATTGACCTAAGTAAATGAATGTGCTGACCTGTTCCAGCACAGTGTTACCAATGTTGATATTGATCTTTGGTGTTATGTCTTTGCGATTGATAACCATTACTTTTGTCTTCTTAGCGTTCATCGCGAGTCCACATTTCTCACTCTCTTCGTTCACTTTGTCCAAGAGTGCCTGTAGTTGTTCTGGTGTTTCTGCAACTAGGGCTGTATCGTCTGCGTATCAAATCTTAGGTTTAGTTTGTGAGCTCCTCAGGAAAATCCCACTAACAGCACTTGCTTGGTCAATATTGCTAAATGTCTGACACTTGAAAATGCGTGACAATAGTCAGAGAAATGTGCAGAGGAAACAATGGCTGTGACAATAGAACTGTTTGTGCTGGGTGGATTTCAAAGCTCACCATTATGTGAGGCTTGTCGGCGGAGAGGATCAACGTAGGCAGTGAATTGAAAAAAAGCTAAGATCAGAGAAATTGAGCAAAGAAAAATGCTGTGCTGAATTGATTCTCCAAAATATGCTTTATGAAACTTAAAATGTTTTTTTATGGTAATAATGATCTTCAAGACAAGTGGTTATGATTATTGTCCATAATTTTTCTGTTTCTTTTTGGTTTTTTTAGGACACTAAAGAATTCATCCAAGCAGTTGACGAACTTCTTCCTCTAGCCAGAGCTGGGCTGGATGGCTGTCTGATTCCAGTCAGGATGGCCTTTATTGATTCCATCGGCATTGCATTTAAGAACTTCCACCTGCACTGTGTTTCGGTATGTATTGGGACACAAAAGTTGATAACATTTTGAGTGTTGAATTCTAACATTGATGTAACATTGTATCACTTATTTTGTACTTTAATGTAGTTTGAAGATCATGTATCTTACTTTTTATGAACTAACTGAATAGATGATAGTTATGAGTCATGACTAGAAATACTTATGAAAAGAAACTTATAGGATGTCCTTAGATTTAAAAAAAATGCATTACATTTGAAATAAATGTCTTACTCAAAGATCAGACTTGAATATGAATAACTAGCTGGATGGGTCCAAAAGAAAAAAAAAGAACACGTCGAAGTGCAGTCTACAACTATTCATTATTATGTTATCTACTTTAAACATAAAGGAAGGGAATGCATTTGGTAGGAAGATGTACACCAGTGATAACAATTCTTTACTGACATTATTTATTCATAGAAATGATCAGTTAAATCTGCTTGAATGAGACAAAACCATGAGTGTTAGAGGGTGGTGATCCTTTTGAAATCCAAACTGATCATTATCTTGTCCAATCTTATAAAACTTCCTCAGTTAAGTAAAGATGTGCCACACAAGGCCAACCTGAAAGAGCTGCTAGTTATTATCTCCAATGCCATGTATATCAAGAACTATCTTCATCACATAGAGACAGTGCTTTCTGCTGAAGATAATGGGTATGTTGATATCATTTATTGTAACAATTTGTGTTCCTCGAAATAATGCAACAGCAAAGGTTTGATCATAAAATGATAAAAAAAAAATGAACTATGATTTAATTGCAATTGTTATTGTATGTAGAAAACAAAATTTCTTGTCTAACTAAATATTTGGTTTTGTCTAAAAATATCTTTTAATGCCAGGAGAAGCTTGAAGCCAAGCATATATATCTCCCCATAATTCTTGGTTATACTCCAGCGCCTTCAACCTTTGTGCAATTTAAACTTGTTACATTTTTTTTTAAGTCGTAACATAGAATCAATTGAAATACAATCATAGAATTGTAGAATTATGATAACTAAATGTAAAATTAAATTTGGTCAAGAACTTCTTAAAACTGACATTTATAATTTATTTTCTCTTTAACTTATTTATCTCTTTCTTACTTGGTGTATTGCAGCAAAAAATTCCTTAGTAGTCTGTTGAAGCAGTACTCTGACCTTGTTGACGGCCTGGGAAAGAACTTGCTACAGCTACACAACCAACTCATCTGCACTGCTGTCCTGTCTGATGCTGACTCGGGGAACTGGTCTGATCTCAAGGACTTTTATGAGGTAAGAAGAGAACAAGTTTATTTACCATGCAATATTTTCTTTGGCAACATTGAAAATTGTGGACGAATCAAATAGATTTCCAGCGCTGTTCTCTTACACTAGCAAAACGTTATTGTCAGCCAATTTTTGTAGCATTGTAGGCGCTTAAATCATGCCGTTGTATTACAATTACCACCATCTTTTCTGTTGGCTAACTTCTTATCTTTATTTTCTTTAATTTCAGGATGAGCGATGCTCCTTCTCAATTCAGATGTGGAATTTCCACTTACGAGGTATTAAAAGTGACATGTGGGATATGCTTCCGCCAAAGCTGGCTCAGAGTCTCTTCAGCTCCATCCTTCAAGACTCTCTTCTCATGCTGATGCAGAGATACTCAAGAGTAAAACCAAATTATCGACGTATCAAACTGTTGAGGCGAGTTGCAGCTTTTATAAAAACATTATGTTATTTAAGTCACGGTTTAGACATAGCTGAATGTGTACATTTGATGAAGTAAAGTAGATGTACATACCCCAACTTTGATTGGTGAATTTCTTAATTATGTGAGGCAACCTACAAATTTTCTGGCGCAAGTCTTTGATGTAAGTTTTTATTTTGCTAGAGCCGTTTAAATATATTGAACTTTTTCACTTTTTAAAGCTAAACTCCTATTGTAAAATGTCCTTACTTATATCCACTTACATGCTTGTTCTGCAGGTATGATATAACAGCTATTTTGCTGTGCACTTGTGAGCACCTGCTGTCTGCCTGCTCCTCTGTGTCTCAGTATATTGACCCAGGCCACAACCAGCTCCCTTATTACAGCATACACAACCAGTGCTCCAACCTGCTGGCCATTCTCGCTGTGGTCGCTTCTCCTATTGAGCTGCTCTACAGGTAATGTTTCCATTTTTCAAACTTTTTCAGGGATGCCACATTTCCTGGAAATTTCCGTAATTCCGGAAATATAATTTGGCTCCTCCGGAAATCTGACTCTAAAGTCTGATGTCCGGAAATAACTCCACTCCCGCGGGAGTTTTTGAAAATTGGGGACATTGCCTTATTTATTTTTTATTGTGGAGAAAAATCCCTTTTACTATGTGCTTTTCAGCCCTCATTGCTTGCCCAAAGCTTAGATCCACAGTCACGAGGACCATTGTTTTTCTTTCAACTGGTTTAGTTTATCTCCAAACCCAACTAGCAGTTTACTGGTGATTTCCAAGGTCACACCTTGTATAGTTCGTTTGGTGTATTTTTAAAAGTGAACATTATATATGCACCCTTCTGAACGACTTTGCCGCTTATAACAAAACAATGTTCTTTCTGATTATCATACAAATACGGTTAATTGCGCGACTAAAACCAGAGTAGAAAAAGAAACTAACTAAAGTTTGCGATGTCTTTTCATTGATCATTGAATTTGTACAATACTGTTTTATTGATATGGGCACTGCAGTTGACCTCATCTGGGTTACAATTTTTTAACCTTTAGTTTATCTGATCAACATCGTTTATTCTTGCGAATAATACCAATCTGTCCATCTTCATCCAGTCCTTGTTGTATTTTCTGACAAATTGATTCCTGGTAGGGTGTGTTTGATCTGACTCAGATCTATTAACTATTTTTATGATCGAACATTGGCCAAAGCGTTCTAAGCTTAATAATAATTAGGTTAGCGAATTAACATGCGCGCTCGTCTAGTAACTCTTATAAAAAAAAATTGAGGTCTGGATCTAGCTAAAGCTATATCTAACCGAGATGTATCTTATGTGATAGCTACGTTGTATCTTAATTCATATAATTTATATCTATATTTGGATTTCTGCTCATTATGTGTCGGTATGATATGTGCGTTTTGCTCCAATCTTTTGATAAAAACCTCATGTTTATTCCTTTCATGAAATGGAGGCACACTGCACCATAGATACACTATAAACAATATAATATAGGTATAAATGGAAGCCGATAAAGAAGAAAATCCGTTGCACTTATTGTTTACCGGCAAATATCTGTTAGCGAGTAATACTTAATGTAATAAATCTATTTCCTTTAAATGTAACCATTTATTATCTCAGGGACATTCTCAGAGCCTCTCTAGATGGAAGAAAATATTAAATATCCTCAGCTCCTTCCCCCCTGACTTCCATCTTTCTTCACTACCAAGCTTTCGGATATTTTGCCAGGTTTGGGTGGCATCCTTTCTTTTTGTATGTAAAACAAAAAAAAATGAAATTTTTTTGCAAGATTTTTTTTGTTATCTATTTAAAGTTTAATGTGCAACAGAGTGTGAGAATAACAAATAAAATTGAAGATAAAACCCCTTTATCTATAGCTATCATTGAGAAGGTGATGATTTTGATACAATTTTTTCTGGGACTAGTGTCAACTCAGCATGGCAAAATTTACATGCGGTGAGGAGGGTAATGTCAACCTACCTCACAAAGCCATTTGACCCCCCCTCCCCCCAAAAAATCGAACCCTAACTCTTGTTTTCCCAATGCTCTGTGTATCGATCTGGGAAGAAACTTTACTTGACATATCACCAGAGTTTTCAAGCGAGGCTACAACCGACGACTGGAGAGTACGGGGAGCTGTGAGTCGTCTCAGACTGGATGCAACTCCAACTGGTTGCACTGGATCTGGCCGTCACTCATGCACTCAGGCACAAGGCAGTAGGTTTTTAATGACTTTCTCGAAAGTCTGTCTTTTTTAAACTTCTGAAACTTGGATTAAAAATTGTGAGGCAATCAGGGTGAGGTTGTTCTTGTTGTTGAGTTGATTTAACGTCCAACATCATCACTATATAGGCTATGTTGTAGACAGGCCCCAAGACTAACGTCTGACAATTTTATGTGCTGCCACACTTGAGACAGGGCGGGGATGTCATGACTCCTGTCTCAGCCGATCACATTTTATAAATCAGGGTGAGGTAGGCATAATATACCTTACCACACCGGGAATAACTAAAAAAGTCTACATTGTCTTGTGTCTAATTTACCCCGGTTGTGTCACAATTACTTTATCTTACAATTGTTAAAACTTGTGGCACTGGAGTGTTGTGCATGTGTCCTATAAATTATGAAGAACCTTATTAGTGCTCATGTGTTTGTATTATGATATAAAACTATAGTTGTTAGGTGGACGCGTTGACCTTGCAACAGTAAGAAACAATATTGTCTTCTTTGACATACTTGCTTCTGTCTATAAAGATATCACAACAGAAAGATTGCAATTTTTAATTTCATTTTTATAAAAATTAATTAGATGCATAATCATCCATTATTTTTTGTTTGTTGGAAATGATGTCCTGAAACCTTCGAGCCGAGACGTCCTGGCAGTATTTCGACTCTATACCTAGCCTCATGAGCTGAAAATGGTTTCTAGGCCCACAATATCTATCATCAAAATATGTGTGCACTAGTGTGTTACTTTGTAGTTCTTAGTCCATTCTTAGATCTAGATCTACATGGTTTTGAATGTGCGCTATCATCTGATGGTCCAGGGCCATGCCCACCTAGATCTGCACTTTGTGATCGCAGAATCAGAGTTTATTACTTAATCTTACAATTGTTAAAACTTGTGGCACTGGAGTGTTTGTATGTTTCCTATAAATTTTGAAGAACCTTATTAGTGCTCATGTGTTTGTATTATGATATAAAACTAATTGTTAGGTGAGCACTATGGCCTTGTAACAGGAAGAAACAATATTGTCTTCTTTGACATACTCGCTTCTGTCTATAAAGATATCACAACAGAAAGATTGAAATTTTTAATTTAATTTTTATAAAGATTAATTAGATGCATAATCTCCTGAAACCTTCGAGCTGAGGCGTCCTGTCAGTATTTCAACTCTATACTTAGCCTTATGAGCTGAAAATGGTTTCCAGGCCCACAATATCTATCATCAAAGTATGTGGTGTCTTGGGCTCAAAAGTTTAAGAATCTTTTTAAAGTTTCTAGTTGTGTTAATTGTTTGAAAACAATATTGATCACACTGATCATATTTTGACCCTATTCTGCGCTAGATTGCTTTTTTTCTTCTTTTCTTTTTTTCTCTTTTTTGTTTTGTTTTTATAAAATAGATTAACATTGTCATTTCAGTTATGATGATATGCAGGCATCATCAGCTTTGTATCTACACTTGAGAGTTTTTCTGAACCAGCCCAAAACAGATTGGGGGATGTTAACTCAGGTAATAAAAGACTGTCAAAGAATTTCTTCCTAAATGGAATGGCGAGTTTAGTTAGGTTGATTTAACGTCCATTGTCAGCGCATTATAGGCTATATTGTGGACAGGTCCTGAGACTGACGTCTGATAATTTTATGTGCTTCTAAACACGAGATAGGGTGGGGATATCATGACTCCTGTCTTAGCCGTCACATTAAAGTGACACCTACCCTACCAGTAGGGGCGAAATCGTCAGGGCTCGAACCACGGACCCCTGCGTTGGAAGCCGATGTTCTACGCTAGAGCAACTGAGCCCCTCAAATGGTAAGCAACAAACTGTGTACCCTACAGGCTGATTTGTTCTTGAATATGCTGGTTAAAATAACCAAATAAAAGCTTCTAGTGATACTAGAATATTGTTTTCTGAAGCACTGTTCCATACCTTTAAACTCACCTTGTTAAAGATTAAAAATATAGTTCTCCAGATAAATTGGGATATGGTGCAAAATCGGAGATCACTCACAGTTCTAAAACATGGAATAATTTTTGTTTTTATTTTTTTGCTGACCCCAAAGAGGACTTTATAAACTGAAATGAGTCACAGCGAGAATCAACAACTGATGATCAGGAATAAGGTGCTTAGCTTGAGAATACCAGAAGTGGTTTGATGAGAGAGACATTTACAATAAATGCACCTCTCGTATGGCTTAGAAAAGACATACAGAAGGTCTAGATCAACTCTTTAAAAAACATTATATTCTGTGTCTGTGTTTATCAGTGTCATGAATAAAAATAAGACTGTGTTGGCAGATGCAATCAAATCTTTGATATTTTAATACAGGCATAGGCTTTCCCTTACATATCACCCTTGCATACTTCTCTCTAAAAAGACAACTAATATATTATTCAAAAAGAATAGCTTGCATTCTAGAATTTTTGTTGTAAAAGAAAGACGTGCCTCCAATGCTTTTTTCAATGATTTTTTCCTCAGGCGTTGCTGATGAAAGATCATATGTTATCCATTCTGCTCCTTAGTCGAGCTTGTCTGCAAGATGATTCCATTTGTACACAATTGGCAAAAACACTCAGGTTAGATGAAAATATATAGCTCTTATAGTTGGCATTCAAGTAATATTTCATCTTGTTTGAGTACGGATAACATTTTTAAGGCTTGAAGAAAGCCACAGACTCAAATCAATTTTACTAAATTTGTTCGCCAAAATATGATTGTTTACTGCAAAAATACTTAGTTTATGCTTGATAATTTAAAAAAAAACCCACTGGACTGAAGCAAAAGAAGTTTCTCTTGGCATTCTATCATTAATCACTTATGTTCCCCATACCTTTTGAGGAATTAACAGAAACGTTAGGGTTGTGAAATATTATGTATGATTGCAATAAATGAAGTCAAATACTTCTGCACATTTTAAAACTTTTTATTCGTTAGAGTTTAGTTGGTTTAACGTCCAACGTCAGCACTATATAGACAATCTTGTGCATGGGCCTCAAGACTGACGTCTGATAATTTTATGTGCTGCCATACATGATACGGGGCGGAGATACCATGACTCCTGTCTCAGCCGGTCACATTTACTTGTTAGACTGCCTTAAGAGGCGCTTATTTGTTATAAATTAAAATGTTTTACCGTTCTTTGTTCATACTATGTAGGGTTGTTGCTAGAGCATTAGCTTTCACTGCAGGATGTCTGTAGTTTTAGCCCTTGCTCTGGTGACCATGTTTTTCCCACTGGTTTCAACAGTGTCAGTATAATGGAACTGGCCAAGTCCCAGGTAGCCCAATTTAGGGGTCCTGTCATAGGACCTTTCTAAAGAACTAGGAGACGTTTAACTAGGAGAGAGATTGGCTTTCTCCACACAAAGACCCATTAAAAAAAGAAGTATAGAAACAAGTAATAACAGATTTATCTATGTCAATTTTAATAGAAATAAAAACCTTATTAAAAAAAACCCACCAATATCGACATCTTCTCACAGGTTCAAGCCCTCTGGCTCTGGCGCTAATACTTTGAGCCCAGTCGCAGATCTGTCTGAGGCTTTGTCAATGGCGACAGCACCCAGCCTTCTGGCCCAGCACTCGGAGCACAGCTCCACAGAGTCTGGCACCTCGCCATCCTCCAACTCACCGGGCTCCAGCTCCCCTCTGGACACAGGTCTTGCCGCCACAGCCAACCCCATGATGGGCAGCGGGGAGCCCTTGTCAGACGTGCAGCAAGTGGTCGACGCTCTGGTCCACGTGCTGGCCAGGGTGCCCTACTTTCCAGACTGCCTGGCCAAGTGTTTAGTCCCCTCCGTAGACAAGTGCTGCCTGTGGGAAATGTTCAATGTGAAAAACCCGATGGTCACCCCGCAAATGCAGGTAAGACGAAAATTTCAAGTCTTATAGAACCTATTGTATGTCGAGATGGAGGACGGTTGGGGGGGGAGGGGAGAGGGTAAAAAAGGACCCCAAGATTTTCTTTTTTTTTTCTTACCTTTACATTAGAATAGTGAAAATGGGAATTTTTTTTTTTTTTTAAATTTTAGATATTCTGCCTTTGAATCCAAACACGTTCCTCAAATATCCAATTTGACTATTTGAAAAGTGCATGCCCACAGAGACGCCATGATGTACAGAAAAAGGTACAAAAAATGACGTGAGATTGGTCATACAGTTTATAGATGCAAAGAGTTGGTTATTTTTTAATATGCTCTAGCAGCATTTGGTTGTTTTTGTTTTTTTCATATGCTAAAATATTTTTCAATTGTATATAAAGTGGAAGAATCATAACTGCATTCTGAGTCAATGTGTGCTAAGAGACAATGGGAATCTCTAAAGCCCACACCCCTTCCTCTTTTTTTATTTCTGGTCATTCCAGCCATTTCTGAAACATTTTTATGTCAAATTTTCAGACACCTGTTAGGTAATCATCACCATGTTCTGTTGTTTACTCCCAAGTAAAAAAATTGTTCTGTTTGACCTTTTTGTTGATCTTTGTAGTTTCATACTTTTTACCTGTTGTTGTTTTTTTAAACGATATTTCAAAAGTTTATGGAGTTCAGAATAAAATTGTGTAAAATCGGTATTTTTTAAAATATACTGATCATAATTTAGAAAAATATAAATTATAAAAGGATTAGGTTAAAAATAATTCAACTCTATCGTATCTTTTCTAGAACCAGAGAAGGAAAAAGATCAATACAGGGTAGTTTTTCTGTGTTTAGAAGAATCTAACTTTGAACCTTTATAAACGTCTTATGCTTCATTCACCCTAGTTGCCTCACATAGATAACTGTGCTTTTGAAAATTTACATTTCAGCTGTGCACATTTTTTCTTTTAATAGTGATTCAAACTGTTTTCTCGTGCTCTTACTTGTACCATTCCTTTCATTTAGTGGAGCTAAAAATGCTGTAACAATTTAGTTATAACGTATTCCTAAAATGTTCACCCTGTGTGGTGTTTACATTAACCTCTATTCTAAACACAACAAGGCTATGTACCAAACATTCCTAATGGAATGGTTAAAGCTGTAGTGTAAAGCTAATTCTGATATCCATCTGAATATGCACTACATTCCAGATTCCAGAGTGGCTGAAGTCAGTGTTTTTGTTGTTGGAGCCATTTATTGACAGGTAAATTGTCAAAATCCTTGTAGGTTGCTATCATACATTGGTGTAAAAATCGCTTTGTTTCTTGGTGGACACAAACTCAGTGGATAAACGTTTGCAATTTATTTTATAAGAAAGTTCAATGAGGCTGTATTGACACCCTATTATTATACACCTGAAGAAAAGATCAAGAATTTTTTGAAATCCTTGTAATGGGCATGATTTACTTAACTATCTTAAATATAATACTTTTTTTTTTCTAATTTTTTTTTATCCTTGAAAGAAAAATCCAAGTATATAAACCAATAGCAAAGATCAATCTTTAATCTGAGTTACCTTTTTTTCCCTCAGGGTTATTGAACCCATGCTTCGCTACCTAAATCGCGTGAAGATGGCAGACAATTATATAAAGCCTGTCATATCTTATGTTGCTGATCTTCCTTGTGGATGTCCTCCAAAATATTCTTTGAAAGATCACTCAAAACCACCAGGTACTTTTACATGTTTACAAATTATCCAGTAGTTAGAAGAGACGGTCCAAGGCTGAAAGTGTTAGACTAACCATAGTTATCCTCTTAGGTTAACAGTGTTTTTGAGAAAGTATTTTTTAGCATGAACTTGTATTGTTTTTTATATTACGTATATCCAGCTTAAGACAGTTAAAATTGAGTCAGAATTATCTTTGTTATTAAACAAGATAAAAAAAATTGGACATGAAATCTTTTGAAATAATCAACATAGATTTAACAAAAATAATTCTATAAACTTTGTTTTTTTTTCTTCAAAGAATTGAGTAGCAGAACTTTATCAAATTATTCAGAGTATAAATTGAAAAACATCTTCATCGGATTCATTGAAAAAAAAAAATGGAAATGAAGTTTTTGCTAAGTCACGTTAACTGAAAGTACAATAATTTATATCTATATTTATTTTCTGGTCTCATCACAACCTCTTGTTTTCACACAAGTAAAGGGCCAATCTTGGTAGGAGTGCTCTCTCTCCTGGTGTGTGCTTGAATGAGGGATTACAGACTAGTAACTGACTGTCACATGGGTCGTTCGCCACTACTGGCTATCAGTATGTAAGCGGTGGCTACCAATAAGTAACAAATACATTGTATAATAAACACTTGTATAGAACTTTACCCCAAGGCTCTCATCCAGTTTTCTGTCTTTTTTTTCTCAAAAATCTAGGTCTGAAAGAAGTGCTCACCCAGTGCATTCAGTTGATAATCCTGGAGATCGAGCAATGTGTGGTGATGCTTCCCACATCTTTGTGTTGCTTATTCAGCTCTCTAGACAACGGCTGTAAGCAACAGAGCATCAAGACTAGCCACAAATGTGTAGCCCTTCAGGTATATATCTCATTCAATTATCTTTTCTTTGACCGGCATTGTTGAAAATTTTCTTTCACTAAATTTTTTTTAGTTATATGATTCCATTCTCTGTGCACCTGTATATTGAGCTGTGAATCAGGACTAAATAGAACTAATTATTCTTTTGCTTTATATCCTGAGAAATATTGCTAAATCGCATAAGTCATGGTGACATATAATAATAAGGTGTATCTTAAGTGGTCGTTTTTGTTGATGGTTTTCAAGATAAGTAGGCTACAGGCCTTTTTGGTGATAGATAGATTTGGATCTTATCTCAGCCCATGCAGCGCTTTGAAGGCTGCCTGAGGGCCAGATGGCCAGCCCAGGTCTGGTATAGATGACTGGGTGTGAAAAAAATGTTGGCCTGATTTAGTGAGGCTTTGAGTGTTTTGCTGTTATCGCCGATATTTTTTTCATTATAAGATCATAAAGCTATAAATTTCTATTGCGCTGAAAAGTTGGTTAATTTCATTTTTTGTTTGTTTCTGCTTTTTTTAAAATAATCGTTTATAACTTTTGTGTGGGGGAAATAGAGGAGAAGTCGGTTATTGCTTTCTTTCCTGCAGGTATTCACAATTAAACTTGTTTAATTTAAAAAACTGTATGTGTGGTAAATGGTATGTTTCAGTTTGAATCCTTTTTTAAATGGAACAAAATTCGTCCTGTGTGTCTCTTGACTAAAAGGGTTATGCGTTTAGAGCCCTTGTAGCCCCAATCAAAAGTTCTACAAAACAGAAATGGAAATATTAGCTAAGGATCAAACCTTTGATTTTCTACTCGTCAATCCAGAGCACTAATTCTAGAGATATCTAGCGCCGTATATTGCTAAAAGTGCAATCTTCAAATTAATGTTATATCCCATAGGTTTCCTACAGAGATGGGTGGAAAAAGAGCGGCGACACCAAAGATGTGAACCTTAGACATCCGACTCCTCAGTCCCGAGCACTGGAGACTGAGCTATCTTTGCACCCCTACTGAACCAACGCTAATAATATTTAACTTTAATTAGATTTACATTCCACGAATTTCCAGAAAAATATCAGAACAGATTCTCGGACACCTGCCAAGTATATATCTCACCGTATGCTTGCGAACGCATATCGCGACATACAGAGCTTTCGTGAGGCGGTAATGATCAAAGATTATCAAACAAAGCACAGACAGTTACAGCACGTGTCGGCCTACTATCCAAATTAACTCAGTACAGTGTAAAAGTGAGCTAATTGCAATTACAAGCCCACTGTCACACAAACAGAACAGAGTGGAGTTCAACATGCAGTGTGGCCAGCGCCTGTTTCACATCATAGTGTGTATGTGTGTGTGTGTCTGTCTTTGTGTCTTGGTGGGGCGGCATTTGACACCTGTATGTGAATCAGTCAAAGCATCGTTTTCATCACCATCTTCCCTTACATCAACGGTCCAACCTTCTATATACATGGGGACTAAACACCGTCAGCTTACCCAAAATCTTTACGGAGGGTATTTTGCTCCTCCCTCACCCTTTTCCTTTCTTAGAGATTCAGGATATGATCAGTGATAGAATAGAACAGTCATAGTGTGACTGGGAAGCCGAGAATTTGCCAAACTATTCATTGATTCCATTGATTGATATTTTAAGAGTCTGTACACCAATTCTCGGGTTTCTCGCGGGATGGAAGAAGGAGGAATAAAAATAATGAAGGTCGGCTACCAGTGGCAGTTACTTGGCACCGTGCAGTGCCCAGTTAGAAAGTGCTAAGTCAGTGAAGTAGTCGCTAACGGAACCACGCTAGTTTTTTTTACAGTGAGGCAGTCAATTGGCACGCTGCAGTTAATGGGTTAACACTTCTGTACATGGTTTGTCAGTTTGTTCATATCGGAAAAATTGAATGTATGTTCACAAGTATATGAATCTGAAATTATTTTTTATCAAAACACTATCTGGTTATCTCCAGTGATCTGGAATTATGATATAGACTTTAAATCAAGCTAATACGTTAAGCTCATATGTGAACAGTGTAAAAGCTTATGATAAAAAATTTATATAGTAAAAAAAAAGAGAAAGAAATTTACAATACTATGATGTCTTATGTTGATCTCAAACCACACAATTTTATGTGGTGTTTATGTATATTCAACATAAAATGTGAATAGGTATTGTTGAAAACCTTTAAAAAAAAGTTCTCCTTCTCCATGAATTGCGTGTATCTTGATATTCGTATGTCCAGATCTTTGCCTGGGCCATCTGGTTACGATTGAGTAGCTTCTCTGGTCATCTGGACAAACTTGGTCCAATCATCAAAGCTGAGAGCAGAGCAAGCATGATGACTTTAGCAGACAGCCTTTTTCACATCCTTGTCTATGGGAAAGGTATAGATTTACTTTTACTGCCATTTTCATTATAACATGATTTATTCATTTCATTTCATCCTGTAAAATGTAAAATAATCCTCAAATTGAAACGCAAATTACAGCACAAATTGGGGGGCGCGGTGGTCCAGGGGTAGAACATCGGCTTCCGACGCAAAAGGTCCTGAGTTCGAATCCTGGCTGTTGCGTTTCCTACTGGTTGGGTCGGTGTCAGTATAATGTGACCGGCTGAGACAGGAGTCATGGTATCCCCATCCTGTCTCGTGTGTGGCAGCACATAAAACTCACTCTCTCCCCCCCGACAGCCGAAGTGTTCCTGATCCTATGACCACCACCCCCCCCCCCCCTCCCCCCCCCCCCCCCCCAAACCCCACAGCACAAATTACATACTCTGAAGTGTTTCTCCTCTAATGTGATCAAGATGAGTTGGTGCTAAACAAAAAAGTCTATTGTTAGATATATATTCTCTAACGATCAAATATTTACTAAAAAGAAATGCATTGAAGCTGGTAATGTTTGCAATAATCTGCTTGCTTTTTAGTCAAAATAAGTGTATCTTAATATGCTCAAGAAAATTGACTGTATGCATTATTCTAATATGCTATTAAATACTAGCTGAACATTGATGTATAAAAAAAAAATCTACTTTCTTAGCAATATTTGGTTTCCTATGTCATGTTCTTTTTTAAATGAGATTTTATTATGTAAAAGCGACATGAGTTTAGTTTATTGGATATGGCACTCTATAAATCATCTGTATTATTATTATTCCTGTAAATTTCCTCTAGTTATGGTTTTAATTTTTTGTACTCTTAGGTCCAAATACACCTAAATTTGCAGCCAAGTTTGTCAAAAACAACAAGGAATGGCTACAAGCAAAGTTTCAGAACATTGCTGCCTACATTGGGGATGAGTAAGTTAATGAACATATATCAGATTTAGGCTGCCCATACCCATTACAGTAAACTTCACGTCCAAAAGGATCCTATTCTACAAAACATTTGACAGATTGTAATGGCCCCTGTTTTTTTACCTTCATTTTTGTTGATAATCACACAATGTAAACTATAAAACAGAGCAGCCAAGAACTCAACAACAAATCCATTAAGACCTTTTTTTTTCTTTAAAATTGTTATTGATTTTTTTAAGACCAAAAGAAGATTATAAAAAAAAAGAATACAAATTATTTGTAACTTTTTGAATAAAATTTAAAAAATTAAATTAAATTCTTGTTTATTATAACTATTTAACTTGTTTAAAAAGGACATCAGATGACCCAGTCCAATGTATATTGTTTGTCAACCAGACATCTATGCCTACAACATCTTTTAAGCCATAGTCTTAACATGTCACCATATTTGTCTATGTATTGTTTTGCAATATCTAATAAATGTATTTTCTTGACTTTATTCTACCTTTAAGTTCTTGGCTCAGTTATGCATAGAATGTATGAAAGTGAAATAAATGATTGAGTTTTTTTTTGTTATTTTATCACCTTGCTGCCAAATTAACAATTTGTTGGCATTAGGTTATTAATTTGAAGCCTGTAACAGTCTATATTTGTATGATTTACATATTATGGCTTGCAATTATTACACTAAATGCATTTCAAATGAAAATAAATATTTGTGTGATCACAGATCTTCTCAAAGCCTCTGGACAGACTTAGAATGTTAGGCATTTTAGCCGCTTTTAGGCAGAAAAACTTTTAGTGGACTATTGAGTGTATCATGTAGAGTAAAAAATATTTCACAAAGCAACTGTCTTTCTCTCATGTTGTTTCTAACACCTCTCCTACTACAGGAGTCATGCAGTTGCTGGTGCGGATGTGACTGAGGGAGCCACAAACATTTTCACAGATCACATCTATTCTGTTTTAGCCTGTAGTATATTAGATTCTAAGAAAGGTGTGTACGAAATCACTCATAGCTTTGTCAGATGGGCTTTGGTTAATTAATTCAGAAATTAAAGGGAAAAAAAGGTTGAATTTATTTCTTAAATTTTAAACAAATCTTATATAGACTAGTCACTGTACAGGTGAGATTAAATTTTCAAAATAGACTATTTAATTGTTTTTTCTTCAATTTTAAATGATTATGGCATGAATGCCAGTTTAATTGTAATTGTATCAAACTTTTAAACATTTCTGACCCAAATAATATTTCCTTTTCGGTCCAAGGTGTATCTGGTTTTAATTGTTTCCAATTTATCTTCAATGAGGCTATAAGCAATTGATTCATCCTGTTTGCATGTATTCATACATAGTTTTATAGGTATACATAGTTTTAAATTACCTTATAAATATTTACCTTTAGATTCAGCCAAGTCTTCTTCTTTTCTCATGCAAATAGCTTCTTAATCAAGCAATAAGTGTTAAATTCAGGTACTTACGAAATCTCCAGTGTACAAAAAAAAATCGAATAATTTATTTTTAGTCAAACCACATTTGAATAAATGTTAATTAATGTGAGAGATTTAAATGATATTAAGCATGAAACTGTAAGTTTTCTTTTATTCCACTCACAGGTTTTGAGCACCTTCAGTGCCTGAATCAACTTGTTCGAGCCAATGGAGGATGGCTGCTGGAGCAGATGGATGCACAGCCCCCTGTTATGGTCCTAGGGAACGAAACCGGATTGGAAGCAGAGAGAAAGGCCAAGTCAAAGCTGTCCTTCAAGCTTGACATAAGTCCCCAGGATAGAAATTTAGGAGGTTCCGATAGTTTCAACCCAGTACAAGAGATGAACAAAATTGGAGACAGTCCTTTCAGTCAGGTAGGAGTTGAGTTAACTTGGTTGCTTAACATCCAACACTGGCACTATTTAGGCTATATCGTAGACGGGCCCCAAGACTGATGTCTGACAATTTAAGTACTGCCTCACATGATACAGGACTGAGAGACTTGAGATCCCGTCTAAGCCTGTCACATTATACTTACATTGACACAACCAGATGGAAACGAAATCAGACAAATTAATTTTTGATCAATTGTGGGATTGTTTGAGTTATATCAGTCTGGACGTGAAAACATGAGGAGATATGATACCCTTTGTAAATAAATGGCTAGTATCAAAGTGTATGAAACAAAGTAAAAGAAAATATCTGGACTGCTCATTGAAAGGAAAATTGGGCCTAAGAAGAAATTTACAAAGCTTCTTTGTAGTTCACGGCGCTACAAAACGCATATTTTTGTGCATTTTAGTTGAGCAGTTTGTCTTCGGGTCATATTTCTTAAATACACTTCGCTTTATGTGTGTGGTAATTACATAACTATGCAGTTAAATATGTCTTGTAATATCTGGAAAAAAAATTATGTTAATTCCTATCATTTCAAAGTTGCTATAGGCAAAGAAACATGACAATACCTAAATTGCCGACCAAATTATTTTTGATCCTCTATTTTATCTAACTCTTTCATCTTTAAAATAATGCATTTCGAATATTGTAGGCATAGCTATTGCTTCCATGAAGGGCACCCACATCAACATAAGAGATTTTTTTTATCGTTGAATGGCACATGAAATAGAACGCCTCGTCAAACCTGAATGGCAAAGTAGGGAGATCAAAGTGTTCCTGAGTGTTCCTTTCTATGCAAACTGCTAGGCTTGGCTGGCCCACAAGGTTCCTATCCTTGTATTTGGTGCTTGATGCCAAGGCGGCGATTACATGCAGTTTTATCTGTTTCCCTGGACGATAGAACTGTTTTGGGTAACAGCGAAAGAAACCAAACATTCCTGGAGAGTTGTGGCGACATCAAACAGGCTGTGAAATTTGTCAATTGTAGCTTCACTTCTTTTCTGCAGATACCATTGGATTTATCGTTCCTCCCTATCTGCATATTTTCCTCCGTGTTGTTTTGAAACACCCCACAAGCTTCTTGAACAGGAGACCCATGCCTTAGATCTCTAGCTCTGCATAACCAGAAAACTAGATGTCAGACAACAAATTAGTTAAGAAATATGGCAGCAACTGGAGCCTGTTCTTGAACACCCAATACAAGATAAGGCAGTTTAAAGGTTGCTTTGTGCTCAGCAAAAGCCCGGAGGACATTATCAGTTACACAAGACAGTTAAACAAACAGAACAGATACTGACAGACATTGGCCTACCACGGCTGCTCCTTTGTGGGCAACCACTGCTACAAGTATTGTACAACCAGGCGTTTATTTTAACCTCACACGCACCATAATCAAACAAACACAAGCGAGCACAAATGACCCATTCATTTCGGACAGAACCTATGCGATTGAACATGAATTCAACAGACTCATTAAAACATATTTCGCCAAGTTCATGCAGCCCCATTGTACTGCAAACCAATGACTGATGGTGTGATTTAGTCAAATCAGAGTTCCATTGATACAAAATTATATGACAATCTACAGACATTTTCCAAAAAAAAAAAAAAAGACATTCTCAAAACAGCACATTCTCAAACAACTTTGCATTCCATTCCTGAAATATTGTCGCTTTGTGTTGGATTTGCTTGGCCAACCAGGTACTGAAAACAGTCACCAAGCTATCCGAAAGCTACAGTCGAGAGACTGCTGTATTCAAAATAAAGTTGAAAGACTAAATTTAAAAAAATTTTATTTTGAAGTCTCAAAATCTTCAGATCACCCCTCATCTCAACATGAGTATACTCATTCAAAGAAGAAGAACAACCAAGAATGTCAGTAAAGATACACTTGACTCATGAAATTTGTTAAAAGTCATTTTTGTATACATTGAAGTTTTAAGGTGATTTTTATACATATTTTCCTTCACAAAAAACATTCCTGGTATAATAAGATTATTTGAAAGGATTTAAAAATGTTTGCGATAAAAAAGGCTTCAATTCAAAATTTTTTTTGTAGTAGCCAAAACCATAAATGTATATTTTAATTACTCATAAGTTCAATACGGGTGAAATGGCAATGAAGTGAAGTGCAGGTTTGATATACATGTACATAACAACTTCATTAAGTTTTTATCAAGCTCGTTGGCGCAAACGCTCAATATTTAAAGTTTAAGTTAAAGCATTTTAATGTCATTTATCCTACTTGTTATACTTAATCTAGACATGCATATCTTTTAATCTATTAACTTAAACACACGTTTTTTTTTTATTTAAACAGGAGTTTTGTTGTTTTTTTCCAAAGAGATAATTAGGATAGCGCACTATTAATACTCACTACTCTAGAGCACTAATTATGAGGGCACTAAATTCAATAACAGACCGTAGCGCCGCAGGTAAAGGAGTGGTCAAGTGACCACCTCGTGACCCCCATTAAGATAAGGCGATCACGGCCGCACGAACCTCAACCTCGCTCAACTAAAATGCTGCTCTTAGAGCGCCGTAACTTTCACATGCCGTACATTTTTGTCCTTGGCACTGTATCGGCATATCTGCCTGTCCATCTGTCTGTCACTAGTTCTTTTCCTCTATTGCTTTATCTACCCACCTATTTCATTCCCTCTGTATTTCACAACAAAAATATTGCAATATTGAATTTTAATGAGTTCGGAAAGCAGTCAGATTCATATTAAATATTTTTGTTTCTATTATAGAGTTTGATTTTTAATTGTATCTCTTTATTAACTTCGCAAAAATGAAAAAAGTTTTTATAACACATTTTTCTATTAAACCTGTTGTTTTCCTAATCCCATGGTTTTACAAAATTGAGATATTTTCTTTACCATTTTCAGCAAGCCATCATAGAATTTCGCTTCGATTGGGTTGCATTACTTACAAATGATTTGGGCTTGAGCAGAGCTGCCTTTCGTCAGCTGTTGATGAACCGATATGAGATGCAAGAAGATGCTGCGCTGGACGAGGCTGAGAAGAAACCAGTAGATGTTCTCAAAGCCGTCTATGAGCTCTAGTGGCTTTCCAGCATTAATTTGTAGTTTGAATTTATATACAAATATTCTATAATTATAATGCAATCCGGGTAAGATAAATCTTGGTTGAGACAAACTATGGATATATTTATTAAACTTTTCCCAAGTTCCCAAGTAACCAATCCCCCCACCACCTTTTTTTTTAAAACTTTACAGCCACTGTTCAATATAAACATGGGATAAGATAGATTTTTAGGCTGTCTCCAAGAGAGTTAATCCTAAGTGTATTTCTCTGTGATAAATTTCTGCCATGATTTTGTAAACATTTATGGTAAGGTTATATACCATTAAAGATGCTAGTTTTGTGTGTTGATGTATTTTTCCTGTATATTAATGTGTCATTAATATTTATCTTTTTATACTCAAGCCAATGTCCATCCATTATGGCTTATGTCAAGATCTGCCATAGAGCTCACTTAGATGTAGTAACTCAGGGCCTTTTCTTTTTTAAACATTACGTCCCATAATTTGTCACACTTATTCTCTGTGCATCATCCAAGATTAGAATTGTATTTTTGTATTTCAAACCTGTGTTTTATTTACAAACTCAATATCTATTTTTATGATAAATATCCATTTAATTTTTTTCATTCTACTTTCATGTTTTTTTTTATTGTATAGACTGGCCTATCACCCTCAGATCTAAGGCAAACATATCTGTGTTTGATTTGCTTTTGTTGATCTTTAAAATAATCAGTGTGTTATGATATAAAATTTTATGTAAGGTTGAAGAGTGAAGGTGATCTCAAGGAAAATAATATAAACCTATTGCATGTTCTTATTCAGTTTTTCTCTCTTAGTTTTGTTTTGCTATCAACTCCAAAAAAATATTTGTAATCATCTTAACTCTCTTGCTAGAAGAATTCATCAATAACGTACTCATTGATAATTTATCCAAGGATAAATGTAATTTTGACCCTCAGTTTAATTACTTTCCAATCAGTTAATGGAAAGTGAGTGAAAAAAATGTTCGTGTTCATGTACACTCTGCGATAGATTAATACAACGTATTGGACTTCACATCTGTCAAAACATGTCTGTCCATGCAGTGTGGTGTAAAATTGACATTTTTTTGTACATTAATTGGCATAAGTTTTTAATGACTTTCACATTTTAAATGTATCGTTTTGTTGCAATAGCTTTATCCTTGATTCTATTTCTATCAACATAAATTAATCAGCTCCATAAAGATATAAATTTTATGTGTCAATTTTCATTTAATGATAAGATGAGAGGAGCTGTTTTGAAGATAATAATATTCTAAAGTATAGTAAAACTCAGTAGAAAGACATTTCTCTCGTTATAGCAAAGATTCTTGTTATTCCCACAATAAGACTCAAAGAGAATTTTATTGAAAGAGGAAAATAGGGTCCTCAACTTTTTTAACATGTTTTTTTGTGTGTGTGTGTCCCACTTTCAAGTTACAATGTCAGTGTTTGGTCTGAAACGATAAACTCTACAGTATCTAGATCTAGATCTAATTTTACAAATACCATGTGTCTTCCTCTTGTTTCTATTTGTTTTACTATTACATTAGCAAGTTACATAAATATGTACTACATGTACCGTAATTAAATTAATGAGTTTTTACTGTATTATTGTATTGTATAGACCCGGATTTGTAGAGATCATTAAACAGTATACCCTCGTCAGGCAATAGCATTGCATTAAGCAGTTTTGTTTACTTTGATAATAGAACAAGAGTTAGGTAAATCTAGGGGCTTAGGGGGGGTGGGGGAGGGGGTATCACTATTGTCAGCGATGGCAGGGAAAGGTGCATTGAGAGTGACTGAGCTGAGGCACATGTTTGCAAGCTTGAGGTGCCAGAATGAAATGTTTACTGTTAAGCACCTTTCTCAATTTTTTTTTTTTTTTAACGTTGGGAATGGGTTAGGAGGAGTTCTATTCTAGAACCTATCGTTATTAGCATTGTTAAATGATCTAGCTTCTCGTTATTTCCTAAATAAGTTATAGAGAGCAAAGCAGGGTTTTCAAACCTCTCATTATTCCAACAGTTCCCTTTATTTGGTAAAAGTAGGCCCTTATATATATATATTAACTTTAAGTATCCGGATCGCCAAACTTCATGGTTTCCTTACACCTGCGTAAAAACGTGATTTTGGGCTCCATATACTAAAAGTTAATATATTATTTTGCAATTATGTGATACCCTTATTACTGAAAGAATGTGGTGTACAAACACAAAGGTCTATTTTGAATTGATCATTTCACTATAGCCAAAGAGTTTCTTTAGATTATGCAAAAATTATATAATTTAAGTAGGCAGTTGATAAACAATATATATATATATGAAAAAGAAATTTAAAAAATCGTTAATGATGCATTGTTAAGTGACATAAAGATATTTATGCCCACAGTGATCCATTAGCATGCTGCACTTCTTACCACACGAGATACATTTTTAAATTAGAAAATGGTTTTGCTTTTGTTGATAGATATGCATGCATATTGAGTTTTACAAAATAAGTTTTATGGCTAATAGTCATATTCTTGGCCACATCAAAGCTTTTCTGAATTAGAGCCCTTCCTTTATTCAAAATAAGTGTTAAAGTTTTCATGTCTATCACCTTCCTTTTTCTTTCTATCTTTTTTTTTCCACCTCACATCATTTATGTACATTTTATATACTTAAATTCATACACTGTTAAGCTTTCAAGATCAGGTGTCAGCACATCACAGGCTGACTTTAAATGATTCAAAGGTGTTGGACGATGGTATGATAAATTGATCTCCACCCTTTGTTGATTGAAATAATGATGTTTATGTATGCTATACCCATTGTATTCCCATATATATTTACAATCCATTATGTCATCCACCTCTAATTGTATTTTGTTTTACATGTATTTGATTATTATATATCAAAATAAGTGCAATATATTTTATCATATACAACTGATCATAAAGAGTGAATATTAGCAAACTATATTGATGTTCAAAAATATACACAGATGCAGTGATTTAACGATTTTTTAGTTTCTTTCTGTGATCAATGTGGATTTACAATTGATGTCAAGATCTGATTTTTATTTTTTTCTTGCATCTTTATTGATGACTATTTTGTGCTTATATATATATATATATATATATACATTTTCTTTACCTAATCTGAGACATTTATTAGACTTTTTAAATCCTTACTTAATACACCTGTCAAGGGAAAGAAAAAAATTGTGAATTCTTGTGAAAGTAAAATTTCTTAGAATGTTATGTCATATGTGGTGGCATGAATTATTCTTTTACACACAAGTTGTTAGAAACAAATTACTTAATCCCAGGCAATTTAAAATGAATTGATTTTTTAACAAAGGGCATGAAATCGCTTTGTTAATAATAATTTTATAACTTCAATAATACTGTCTTATTTTGGTTGAAAAGGTTTAGAAAGAGTACGGTAATTAGAAGCTTCATCTAAATTGGAAAAGGAATGGAAAGTCAATTTTCAAGTATAGGTGGTTTTGAGACTGGACATGTAACAAGAATGCATGTCTCAATTTGCTTGATGATTTCTAGTATCTGTTCACAAGTGACTGTGATAATATACTCGGCATGAATACTTATTCCTTATTGTAAACATGACTTATTTATTCATTGAGCAATCTTAATTAAAGTATTAAGATTGTAATTGTATATTCAATGGTTTTGGTTGCCTGACTGTCTGCGGTTTTTGACCTTCCAGTAATCATTGAACCATCAATATATATAACAAACATTTTTTAATTTAATTTGGCTTTCTTCCTAGCCATGATATTGATGCCACTTTACAATTTTTTTGAAGTCTCAAATGCAGTTGACACACAATAATAATACTAATCAAGTTGCGTCCATCTTTAAGTCATTGATATTTAAAAAAAAAATTTTTTTTTAAATTATTTTATCAACAAGTCACCTACATCTATTTAAAATGAAAATAGCTTCCTCTCCTATCACTGAATCACACAATACTGGACGTTTATACTTTTTTAAAATTATTTTTTGGTTGTTGTATTAAATCAATGTCATAATATTAAAGTTTTATTTGATATGTGTGTAGCGATTGTATTGCCCCATACCCTTGTGTCACACTAAAGTTAACAAACCCCTGGTGATGAAGCACTCAAATGTGAATAAACTAGAGTATTGACCATTCAGGTTGTTCTCTTTGTTCTTATGTAATATCAATTAAATTGTCTTGTTTACTTTTTCTGTATTGTCCATCTAAGTTAAAGTTTAATATGATAACACCTTGTTTTTGTAATTATCTTAACAATGTAAGAAAATCAACCTTCCCACCGATCAATATTGATACCCTTGTATTACAACTGTTAGTTTTGATATCAAATAAGCTTAATAAAAGTTAATTCCTATTCGGCCAAGCATGGCTTTACAGTACGAGGGATGAATGTTTTAACAACCACAAAACATCACAATATTGTGTAGTCCTATCATCCACCTCATCTATAATAATAATAAATAATAATATATTGCATTTATATATATAGATAGCGCACTTCCATGAACAATCATGCTCAGTGCGCTTAACAATTGCCATTATCACATGTACAAAAGAAGAAGAATCATATAATGTTGACACAATACAATATTACATTCAAAAGCCACAAGCAATCATTATTGGTATTTACAAGTTTCATCGGTTCAATTTCAATCGTCAAAAAGGTATCATATCGACCTGTTTTTTTTCTCCCCCCCCCCACTCTCTCTCTCTCTCTCTCTCTCTCTCTCTCTCTCTCTCTCTCTTTCACTTTTTTAAAAAGTCAGAGACAGTAGGCCCTGCTAGTCGTATGTTTCTCTTTTAACATGCACATAAACTTATCTGATGAATTTGCATTCTCTGTAACTGTCTCTCTTATCCTCTCTCCGTCCCCTCCCCTTATCCTTGCATGGAACGAACTAGCGCAAGTGGTAAAGCGTTGGTTTAGCTCTCCTAATCGGGATGTCCCTGGTTCGAAAATCACCATGGGTTAAAAAAAAAAAAAAAACACCACCGTTACTGTCTTATAATATTACATGTCAGTATTTGACAGGCTGAGACAGGCTAGTCCAGGTCAGACCCGCTAGTCGTGGTATCCCTGCATTGCCTTTGTGTGGCAACACGTACACTTGTCGTTAGTCTTGGGACTCGTCCGCAATAATTATAGCCTTATATTTCTGACGTTGCATGGAAATGAACAAACTCAACTCAGCTGACTCAGTATAATCTTTATTGTGCTTGTCTTGATTGTGTGTACATGTTGCGCGGGGGAGAGAATGGTGTATATTTACTATTAAACACTAATAGTCTAAGCCTACAACTAATAGTGTTACATTTCAATGCATTCCGATATATGTAACGAAATAACAAAGGAAAATAACGGTAGCAACATTGCCAACAAAATTCAACGAATCACAAACTGGCAAACTGCACGTTTTCAGTTTCGGAAAGCGTTTCGAAAGTTACGTGTCAATCGGGAAATCCCTTTAATTTCCAAGAAATCAAAGCAAGGGAACCCTGGGATAAAATATGGCCAGATATTGAAACTGATAGGCACCTGACGAGTTCCATTCTGATCACTTTGACCGTCTGACGTCTGTTCTGTGATTTTGTCACTACTTTCAGTAGTCTACCTCTCAGTGCTATAACAGTGCTGCTAGATCTGCGTGGTAAGTAATGTTTTTTTTGTTGTTTTTTTTTCATGGTGTCAACTAAATTTTAAAAAATCCAGGCTCGACCTAGATCTAGATCTAGATCTATAGTATATTAGCTAAATCGCAATAAAAGATTAATACTAAATCTAGATCTAGAATCTATATTCTAGAGACGGGGCACTCGTACAGTTTATAGGTACGGGTGTATTTAAATCGAGCAGTAGATTCCATACATTTTCATGAATTGTTAGCCTACTGATTGTAGATCTAGAGATCTATCTTAGGCTCTAATTCCTGTATTTTATTGAGGGGGTGTATTTAGACTATACAATGGTTTGTATAAGCAAAAAGAGCACCTATCTAGCCTTTAAAATTTTTATTAAATTGATATTTTAGTGTCTATGAATAATGCTAGATCTATGTAAACCGTGTTAGTACCAGTACCAATATAGTCTACTATAAGAGTCACATAGGCTGAGTCTATACACACTCATTCTAGTGTTTCTGACCAAATTTTGCTGTACGCGATAATTTGCTGAGTCTAGGCTATATTATATGCACTAGATCTAGACTAGATCTACAGATATAGTGTTTTCTCCAAAATTTTACTACAGATACGCACTTTTTATTATGTCATAGTCTTTTTGTCTAAAAAATGGGCATAACCCCTGTGTAACACGACCATTTTACTGAAAACAATAAATAACCTTCCTTTAGACCTAGAAAACGTTAAATTCGGAGAGAGTTGAGCTTAATTCAGGGGTCAGACAAAATAATTTGATTTGAACAAAAACACTTAGATAGACTTTTCACATCATAATATTCTTTTTTCTCACAGGAAAACTACCTGATGACAGAGATAATATTTACATTCTTCATATGGATTCAGTGTTATTTTGGAGTGCACTATGGCTGAAATGAAGAACTGGATCTTTGATCCACAATACCTTAGAATCATTTCTAAATCGCTGAGTGATACATTTGTGGAGTATCTTTTACCTCAACCAGTGTTACATTTGAGTGCTTTGCTTAGTGAGTATCTGTTAATAAAAAAAACATACAACGATATAAACAAATTTACAAAGCTTTCATATCAGAAGGATCATACATTCTCTGCATAATTTTGTGTGAGTTTTTGTTTGTTTCTTCATAGTAATAAACGACTTCTATGTTCTATTGAATTGAATCCAATCGCCATTCAGCTATGGAGAGAAATATTTTCAGTGACAAAAACTATTTGTTCAAAATTTTCAAAACATGTACTCAACAGTTTTAAACAAATATTCCTATCTATGTGAAAAATGAAATGATGGATGTGGCAAAAATATTGAACTTTTGCATTTTTGATTTATAACCAAAACTCTTAATTTTCAGAGTCACAATCTGATTTATTCAGAGAGATTGGAACTGCTCATGGAGATAGAGAACTTATTGAAGAACTTGTCCACTATCTAACTGAAGATGAAAGTGAAGAAGTTGAGCTCACTGTTGAGCTGAGAAAAGTATTGCATCAGCTCCATGATGCTCCAGGCAATGGTATACATACACCACATTTATTTTCAAAATACCACTTAAGAATATTAAAACATGTAGCCTACACATCATGTTACCTCAGTTGTATAATGTTCTATCACATTCTTAAAATACTAAAGATCAAAAGTATTTTTTAAATGACGTTGGACATCATACAGCAGAGGTTACATTAGTTTTCTCTTAACATTTTGATGAGAAAATTAACAAATTCTTTTAATATTTAACAAACTGCCTCTCTTTTTATGGCATTCGATCATACAGTCTTATGTACAGTATTTTTGCATGTTGTATTTCAGATTATATAAACTGTCCGCCTAGTAAGAGGCTCGGAGCTGGCAAGTTATCCAGCGATTTGATCTTCTTAATGGATGGATCTTTTCTCAATCAACTGTCACAACAAGAGGCTTGCAAGATTTGCTCAATCATGTGTGAAAAAAACTTCATATCTAAGGTAGTTCATAGGGCTGTTTAAAAAAATTGGGAAAAGGGACCCTTAAGTTTCTCTCACCATACATATTATCAATAGTTAGATTGTTAAGCATTCACCTGATGGTCAGAGGGCAGCTTGTTTAACCCTGGTATTGCGGGATGCCCACTTTTAGGATATGGCGCTCCAACCCTTCCTGAATATCTGCAATGGTCAATGTGGCTAAAAGTAGAAATCTTTATATTGACATAGCCTTTTTTCTTATTTCCAAACCCTAAGAAAAGTGTAACTTAAAACCAAATTTTTTAAACCATTGAGATACATGCGATTAGTTTGAGGACATTTTTAATGGCGCTATGTTTTAACCCAACCTGAAATGGATAGCTGGGACTTAATATGTGTCAAAGTGAAGTGCTGCGAGGAAAGTTGCAGAACCCTTCCTGACAATGCTGTTTTCCAAAAATAATCAGTACCTAACCCTGAGTTCCTTAATGCAATGTCAGAGATTATAGGTACAGCAGCTATCTGATATAGTAGAGATTGTCTAGCTCAACATCTCTTTCAATATAAAAAAACAAGATGGGGCAAAATGGTAAATCCTCACCCAACCCCATTTCTTAAGTTGATTTGATGCTTTGATTAAATAATCTAATGACATATTTTCATTACTTGGAAAATTTGCTTCATCCTCAGAAATCATCTGAGATTGCTCTGAAGAAAAATAATGCAATTGAAATCTGCCTTGAAGTTTTGAGATCAATTAGACAAAGAAAGCCGGATTGGCCATTTGAATTTGTCAAATGCTTGCAAAGCACTCAGACATTGCATACTGGTAATAATATGTACCTGCTGTTTAACCCTACTTTGAGCCTTATATGTTTAGTGTACAAAAATTTAGATTTGTGACGAATTACATGCTACATTTAATTGCAACTGAAAGACTGAATGTTTGTTTAGAATAGTTGAAAAATAATCTTCACAATCACATTATTTATTTAAGTTTCTATAAGATTCTTGGAATTGGAAGCAAACAGCAGTGTATTTTGTAATGAATCATCTCATCACACCATCAAATGTGTTTTTATGAGTTAAGTACATTTATACATTTTATTGAAATTTCACAGTGCAAAAGATATTTTGAAACATTAAATTGTGTCATTCTGATTGGGTAAATATGTGATTGATATATTTTTAAAAATGTGTCAAATGATTTTTTTTTTTTTTTTTCAAAAACTTAGTCTGTCTTTGAGCTGTCTCCCCCTATTAAACATGTTTTTTTTTTTCTCTTTGATTTATGTCGCTATCAACCTGAGAGAGTGGGATATACTTTTGAAAACATTTTTTTTCAAGCTACAACATTATTTTAGGTTGCCGAGAGTGGTAATTGTTTTTGTAGTCATGTAATACTGATAGAAGCAGCATGAACATCTGAATAATGCAATTAGATGGGTGGGAGGAGGGGGGGACAGATGAATATAGGCGAACCTGTGAATCCATACACACGGTAGGCTAGGCTAGAGTCATGTAAGAAGATCAGAGAAATCTGCTTCCTGCCATCTCTTTATCATGCCGACTCGCGGCGGTCATTAGCAACCTACAGTAACATAACTCAAGAAACTTACCCCCTCCCTCTATATGTAGGGCGTGCCCCTGAATGAAAATCATAGGTGGTGAGCAGCGTACGTTATGCAAGAGAGGGTAGGCACCTAGAAGCGTACATAACTGGGACCTCTCACGTAGGCACCCAATAACTGAGGAGTAAGTGTGACTTGACGATTCAGACAAGAACTTGATTTTTTAAAATCTTGCCCACCACTGCTCTGGGTTGCTCAACACATACGTGTCAATTTTTTCCTGAAGATTTTCTTATTGACTTTGAAAGGGTGCACTCTCTATCTTCCTCTCATTCCCTCTCTCTCTCTCTCTCTCTCTCTCTCTCTCTCTCTCAAAAAAAAAAAAGGTGCTTAAAGCTGAAACTTTGTATGTACAAAGAAATTAGATTTGTGCAAAGTTAAGTTAACCAGGTGACAGTAAAGCACTGTCATTATCACTAGTTTATCTGTCAAATATAGAAATGTATAAATTTACTTTAAGACATTTTTGTAACAAGTTCAAAATGTTTTATCGTGGAAACAAGCTAGTCTCTTTTCTCAAATCATTTTAATTTTTGTTGCAAGAGAGAACATTCAAGTGATTTAAGATTTATAACGAATTCTTGTTAACCCATGCTGATGTTTTCTCTTTGTATTCAAATTATCTCTACCTTTTTTCATATTAAAAAGTTGTAAGACTAATTAAATCTAAGTACACAGAAAAAGTAATAGGCTTGAAAGAAATAATTCTTCTCACTGCACTGTCGCTGTAGATCCTATTCCGGGAGAATATGTGTCTTTCTGTAAATGAAAAAAATGTATTGGTTTGGTCTTTTGATCCTTTATTATTAGCTACCACTAACCATTTTAAGCTAATAAAAAAAATAATCAACACCAAGTATTTACATTTTATACTTCATGAAAATTGAAGAAGGTGAAATGAGTCAAAGAACAAAGGGGATACTTTGAGCTTAGATCGTTTAATCTCACTCTAAGGTTCTCAAATCATGCACTGCTCTGCACCAAAATGTTGACTTGGCTGTGAGGCCTATTTGATAAAATCATTAATGCTTTCAATGACAAGATTCAATAGATTCAATGTCATCTTCTTTTGAACCCAGCTGATCTTTAAAAAATATAAAAAAAAATATAAACAACTGAGACAACCTAGGACTGTACAATTTTATATAAGACAACTATGCTTTAAAGACTGATGATCACTATTTTGCAGACTCTCAGGCTCATTTTCTTCTCCCATTAGAACCTACTCCTTCTAAGAACCTGTTTTTCTTGTCTCACTAGGGGAGGAGACCACTGAAAAGTATATAAGAATTATTTAAGATTAGTTGGTAGCTAGAAATTTAATCACACAACTACTGTTAACTATGAACATGGTTTGATGTTTACTTACCTTATTTTCCAAATGAAACTCTTATATTGAATCATGGCATGACCATTAATTTGACTTTTGTTTGCCTTTTATTTATCAGACCTAGAGAGTTCAACATCAGTGCCAAAAGCAGAAATATCAAGGCAAAATAAGGTAGATGTTGATGAAAAGATGGAGTTAGCATCAAATTTTTCATTGACGACTCGTGCAGTAAAGATCTTGGAAGATGGGCCGCCATTGTCATCTAAGTTTTCTGATGATGACAGTAAAGGTATGCTTTGTTTTGTAAATGGAAATCAGGTATTTCACAAAATAAACTATGCTCTCTTATTGTAAGCATACTTTGGAAATAAAAAAAAAAGTTGTTACTCTTATTGAAAGTATGCTTGAAAAACAACGATATTGTAAACTATTTTGTTCCCTCTTGTTGGAATTATATTTTATATATTGTGCAAACTAAAATTTGAATATTTTAAAATCAAAATAATTATGTTATTAAAATATAATTATATAATATAAATTAATAATAATTATTTAATTAAAATTTTGCTACTCTTATGATAACTACTTAAGTATGTTGTCTTTTAGTCTTAGTGGATCAGTTTATATAATGAGTCTGTTCCATTTGATCAAAAATATACTTTGGAACTTCAAATTATCGTTAGCCATTCAGTGGTCACCTCAATTGAACAATTTTCCCCTGCAAACATGGTTTAGATTTGGCATGGCAGAAGAAAGAACTCTATAGCAGTAGGGATTGAGAAATCAGGAGAAATTAACCCAAGAGAGAGATTCATTTTCTCAGTCCAGAGATTTTTGTTTGTTTAATGTGGCTCTATTGGTGTTATCAAATAAAGGGTAAAAAGTGACAGGGGAACATTCACGCAATATGTATTTATATTATTTCTGTAGAGTGTAACGCATACGCTGAGCTGATCAGGAAAGAGCAAAGGCACATGGCAGACTTTTCTGATGTGTCCTCAGACAGTGATGGTGATGATTCTGATGAAGGTAATCTCTGCTGCTTGTACATTTTGGGCTCTCCAATGTTTGTTGATTAAGAAAAAAATCAAATAGCAGAAGAAATTTGTCTATCCTGTTATGTCTTACAATAACAGGAAGATATTAGTCAGCATCAACACTCACACACCATATTAACTTTATGTGTGCCCCTTATGCGTCAAGAGACAGAGTTTTAGAATATTTTTTAAGCTTCTATGCATGTGAAGATAGACAAACAGACAGAGAGTCAATGCTTAATTAGCTTTGTGTGAACAGCTTTAAAAAAATCATGCTTACCTTGTTTCATATATGAAATGGTTGAGCTGTGTACGATAAATTTAAATGACCAAATAGAGGACTGTGCTACAGTTTTTTACGACTCAAATTTGCTAAAAGTAGTTCAGTCTGTCTCAAAATTGATGTTGTCAGTCTGAATCTCTTTGAGTCCACCTGCCAACAAAACTTACAGTAAAAACTATTAATTGAAAAAATGCAGAATGCTCTTTTCCTTTTTTGTTTTGTCTTACAGAAGCAGTTGATTTATCTCTTCGGGAATATCAGGTAGAGTTGGCGCGTGATGCCCTCAATGGAAAAAACACGATAATCTGTGCGCCTACAGGGAGCGGAAAGACCAGAGTTGCAACTCATATCATTCTTGACCACTTGCAGAAACGTGAGGGTTAATTAACCTCATCACAGAATTGCCAAATTTTATTTATTTATTTATTTTTGAAAAATACTATTACAACTGTCTACATCTTCTAAGAAAATTATCTCTTTGCAATTAAAAATGTGAAAAAAAAAAAAAGGTGCTTAAAGCTGAAACTTTGTATGTACAAAGAAATTAGATTTGTGCAAAGTTAAGTTAACCAGGTGACAGTAAAGCACTGTCATTATCACTAGTTTATCTGTCATATATAGAAGTGTATTTACTTTAAGACATTTTTGTAACAAGTTCAAAATGTTTGATCATCGAAAGAAGTTAGTCTACTTATCAAATCATATTAATTTATGTTGCAAGAGAGAACATTCAAGTGATTTAAGATTTATAACGAATTCTTGTTAACCCATGCTGATGTTTTCTCTTTGTATTCAAATTATCTCTACCTTTTTTCATATTAAAAAGTTGTAAGACTAATTAAATCTAAGTACACAGAAAAAGTAATAGGCTTGAAAGAAATAATTCTTCTCACTGCACTGTCGCTGTAGATCCTATTCCGGGAGAATATGTGTCTTTCTGTAAATGAAAAAAATGTATTGGTTTGGTCTTTTGATCCTTTATTATTAGCTACCACTAACCATTTTAAGCTAATAAAAAAAAATCAACACCAAGTATTTACATTTTATACTTCATGAAAATTGAAGAAGGTGAAATGAGTCAAAGAACAAAGGGGATACTTTGAGCTTAGATCGTTTAATCTCACTCTAAGGTTCTCAAATCATGCACTGCTCTGCACCAAAATGTTGACTTGGCTGTGAGGCCTATTTGATAAAATCATTAATGCTTTCAATGACAAGATTCAATAGATTCAATGTCATCTTCTTTTGAACCCAGCTACCAAAGGAAGCTTTATGCCTTTGCTTAAAAAAAAATAGCAGCAAATTTAAGGGTGCTACTTTCTCATTGTTTGAAGTCATGCTGAGATTGTGTGGTAAGGAGAATAAATTGGGGTTTATAGACTTGCTTTTTGCTTCTATGTCATGAAAAGTGTATTTGAAGTTACTGATAAGTGAGGAGAAAATTATGAATTGAGAAGTGGCTCTGCACCCCGCCAAGCTTCAGCCTACCCATCCCTGTGCAGGCATTTTTTAATTCACCTGAATTAAAAAAAAAAAGAAGATAGTAATTTAAACTGAAAATTAAGTTTAATATTCTTTTCAACTTTAAGCAAAGCAAACTTTTATCTGTTAAATTTTCAGATCCTGATGTCAAGAAAAGGGTTGCGTTTCTGGCACGAACTGTTCCTCTTGTGATGCAACAGTTCAAGAGTCTCAAAAAATACTTACCTTCCAAATATCAGGTTTGTTTATTTGTTTGAGAAACAATTCTATGACTTAAACTTGTAAACTCTCCTCATTTTTGTATAATTGTATACTTGGGGCGTTACAAATGCATGGGTGGGAGAGTGCCAGGATATATGATTTCACAAGATCACTTGCCGGCTTCTCATAAACGCTTGGTAGCAACTTAAGAAAAAATTTTCTGGGTGGTAGCAGTGATCAAGAGCTATCGATGTATAATTACCCATACAATATTAATAGTAATAGTACTAGATTAGTTTTAGTTTTGTTAGTTAAATGTGTATCGATAATTACATTTTCATATCAACATCCAGTCAAAGCTATTTTTTATTTTGAGTTGCGTTCACTAGTGTAAGTATTTTTTTATGTGTCATTAACAAGGCAAAATTTTGCATTGGTGACCGTTGTGATAATTACATGTATTACAAGTACGGCTGCAGACGAGTGTCTTTGATAGCCATTAACAATCAGTCAAGGTACTTCATGTTCCTGTGGTCTATATCTCAACTCTATGTCACTGATGCTTGTGGTCATTGCATAGGGATGTGCATATTGCACTCACATGCAAGCAATGAGATAACTCCATTTTAGAGTGTGGCCCTTTTATTATTTTTATAGAACTTCTGCATTTCCCATAGACACAATGTTTGGGTATTACTATGGCCGATTTTTACATTTACTTGAAAGGATATTTTTTCTTATCTTTTTTTATGACTAGTTGTAAATTTTTTTTTCTTTTTTCTACAATTTTTTCTTATAAGGAGTGTTGTAATTATTATTTCTGACAAAGAAGGATGCAGATATAGATCTAGTTCATTAAACCACAGATTGAATGATTATTGATAGCTTTAACTTAAATTCTTTGTTGTACATTCATACAAGGCATTGAAAAACAACTAAGTTTCAATCCATTGAAGGAAAAAAAAAATGAATACCCTCAGGTATTCAAATTTTGCAATGACTCAATATAACAAATATATGACATCAAACCTAGATCTAGTTCAAAGCCTTTTAAAAGAGGAGAACAAGTATGTCAAATCCTCATCAATAAAAACATTTTCTAGCATTTAGCCTACCATGAACATTATTTAGATTACAAAAGTGCAATGATTGGTTCAATTAGGGTTTCCAATTTTCTCTTTATTATGTGGTTTTAATGAATTTGTATGAAAAGCAGGCCTGCAGAGGTATGGTAAGGGTACCTAAGAAAAAATATGCCATGGGTAGCAGGTTTTTCCAGTGAATTTACCAAAATTCGCTTGTTCTGCAGACTTTTTGAAATTTGTTGCTCCCAGCCATGCAAATGACTTCATGTAGCTTTGAGTATGTACTTACCACATATTTTCGATGATATCATTTTTACTTACCTTCCCTTCTCTCATCTTAAGCTATAGACTAGTCATTTTGTTTTTAGAATCCTCCTTAAAAGCCACTTATCTCTTACAAATAGATGTAAAGGCTGCACCAATACTTTGAACTTGTAAATTTCTGCAAGTTTTTTTTTTTCTTTTTTTATCTTCCTCCTTTCTGGTCCATATAGATGGAAAACATAACCGGTGACAATGAAAACAGCATGAGCCTACACAAGCTGTTGGAGCACTATGACGTGTTTGTGATGACTCCACGTATCCTTGAGAACCATGTAACAGGGGATAACCCTTTGATACCTGGAGGCCTTGCTGCCTTTTCTTTGCTTGTTTTTGATGAGTGCCACCATACACGGAAGGGTGAGGCATACAACACCCTCATGCTGTCTTACCTCCACACAAAGAGGCAATCACCTAAAGACTTGCCACAGGTTTGCATTTCTATTAATTCTGTTATTTAGGATAGTTTTGTTGTCTTGCACAGTGTCATATGGTTCGTTTTCCACTTACAGCAAAAATAAATTTTACAGCAACGTAAACAAAACTAGTTGGTAAAAAGGTATGGATGTAGATAAATGTTGATAATTTGTATATAAATAGCAGTTATATTTCATGGTGGCGTTCAAAGAGCCCATACCCACTGGCTGCTGGAGTAAAGAAGACATATTTTTTACCTTCATTTTTTATCTGGTTTGTTTTTTTTGTTTGCTTTTCAGGTTGTTGGTTTGACAGCCTCTATAGGTGTTGAAAAAGCTAAAGATGTATCTGAGGCGGAAAAAAATATTCTTAAAATCTGCAGCAATCTAGATGCAGTGTGCATCTCAGTTGTCAAGGAGCATGAGGAGGAAATGAAAAAACTTGTGCCGGTCCCTAATGAAGGTATGATAAATTTGTTTAAAAAGGATGTTTGGAGCATTATGGAGTGTAAACCAAGAGGAGGGGTACCTTTTGGGTATATAAGGCAATATAGTTATGGAAATATAGAAGATATTATTTTTCATAGACTATAATAGCTGCGACACAGTATACTTGATGTCAGTATTATTTTGGACAGATGATTCAAAAAATAAATTAAAAAAAAAGAAGGATTGTATTGAACATTAGTGATAAAAAAAATGTAGGAGGGGTACCTTTTGGGTATATAAGGCAATATAGTTATGGAAATATAGAAGATATTATTTTTCATAGACTATAATAGCTGCGACACAGTATACTTGATGTCAGTATTATTTTGGACAGATGATTCAAAAAATAAATTAAAAAAAAAGAAGGATTGTATTGAACATTAGTGATAAAAAAAATGTATCTCAATACTCTTTTTACAGTGCATTGGGAAACCAAGAGTTATGTCAGTTATATTAGACAATTTAGTGGCGGAAAATTTGCAGACTATAATAGCTGTGACATTTTGAAGATTGATATTGCTTTTTTGCGAAGGCCTCCATTTCTACTGATTTTTATTAGTTATCATACTTTTTTCCCTGATGCAGGGAAAATCGACTTTAAAGGATGTATCTCTATGATGTAATCAAAAGATGGATAATATCCATATATAACACAAAGGTTTACTGCAATCAGTTTTACGTTAACACATCTTCATGTCACAGATTGAAAAATAAACTAATAACAAAAACAAATGACTTCTACAAAACAAAATGAAAAGAAAACAGGAAATAGGTAAAGGAACATCATGGTCTGTATAACTTTCAGAATATGAACATAATTGCTAGACAAGGCCTGCCAGAAGTATCTTATATTTTTCTTATTTTTCTATTGTTTTTACTGCTATTTGTATCTTTTATCAACATCAGAATCTCGGGAGAGTTAGGTGACATCTAAATAAAACATATATAATTAAGCAAATTATTTTTTTTTTCTCCAAATACCAATGTTTAAAATACTCATACATTTTTTAATTTTTTTTTTTCATATTTCATTGCATGGCATAGATGGCCAATAAAATATTTTCACAAACCTTTTGTAACATGAACAAATCTCTGCATATTTTTTAATTTCATATTGTATTATCAGTCTTTTTTTTTATATCTACAATCTTTTTCGTTATTACAAATAAAATGGAAGAGTTACACTTAAACATCATTTGTTAAAACTGTCATTTAAAAGCAATTATGAATTTACGTTTTACAAAAGGTATTGTTTTTTCTTAAGGTATCACACAATCTGAGAGCTCACATCCTAATAAAAAAATAAACTGTATTGAATTATTGCGCGCGATCCAGAAGTCTTCCCCTCCTCTCTCAGCTTTTTTCCAAAAAAAAAAAATGTTGACACATGTCACACTTGCACTCATTTTATCATTTGAAGTACTTTTTAGTTTCTTACAATGTGAATGGTCTTTTGATAAAATATGATTATTTATTTTTTATGAGATATATTTGTGTTTTTTTACTTATGCTAAGATTGTATGGAAAAACTTTTATTGTCGTCTGTCTAGAGATTAAAAGGCTCAAAGAAAGGGACCTTGATGAATGCTCACAGAAAATTGTAAAGATCATGATGGACTTGGAACAGAGAGCCTTGCAAAATATTAAAGGTTTGTGTGATGCAGTGATATTTTAAGGTTTCTATCAAATTTTTATTTAATTGATCTATGGAGATGCTATGACAAAAGAGATTTCTACACAAGTACATGCATTATTATTATAACACTGAATATGTTGTTATGAAAACAAATTTCAATTATAGATTGGTATATACATTGACAAAATAAAATGCTTGAACACTTATCCTACCTGTGATTTTGTGTAATCCTCTTAAAACTATTCATGAATTTGTGAATATTAATCTTGGTGAGATTGGAGATGGGCAGTTTAAAATTTTCAAAATTTACAGTTTTGGAAATTTGATAGGTTTCTTTATCCTTTGATTTTTTCCCTACGTATAGTTTCCATTAAAATATTTTGTGTTCCAAGTAGACATCCTCACTTATGGTTCTGGCACAGATCACATTGAGCTCTTCCAGTATAAAAGAGGTTGACATTTAAACACTCAAATTTGAGAAAAGCTCTTCTACACGACGAAGGTCATACAGTTGGGCTGGGTACTCCTAAACACAGTCATGTCATGCTTTTGTCTTTTATGCAATGATATACTTCATTCAGGCAAATTTTGCAGGAAGGATTTTACATCAATCCTGTTATCTCTGGCTTATATTTGATTTTGCTCTCTTGAAGGTTGTTTACCAAACTTATTTATTGGGAACATCGCCCATTTGCGTCTTCTTAATCCTATAGAGGAGAGCTCTGGGCATATTTTCCCCCTTTGGTCCTAAAATTATTTACTGATGAGAATCATTTTTCCTTGATCATGTCTTGTCAGATTGTATTCTTATGAAGACATTGTTTTGACATAAGCAAAGTGAACACTTAGTTACTCGTTATTTAAATCAGTATGTCAATCTTATACACCCCTGAATAGCCATTTGATTATTTTGTTTCCTTTGTGTTTGTGTAATGTCCCTGTTTTAGAGGTTAATGAGCAGGACCTTGAGAAACTTATGAAGAAAATTCCACAAGACAGAAAGAGCCAGCAGTATGGACAGTGGGTTGTGATGATGGAGAAGAAAGCTATGGCTGTTGCTCGTCAACCAGAAAAAGAGACTAACACTTCAATTCGTTCTCTTTTGGTCATTGCTGATCACCTGAAAGTAATAATACATATCCAAGACTTCTTGAAATTTGTATGGCCTATTTTTCATGATCATTATCTGTAATGCGTCTGCCTGTGTCTGCAGATCTGTGAAGATTAGGTCTAGTTCAAAAGGAACAAAGTCAATTCTTGGCATGTGGTTATCCCTTTTTTTGTCTTCTTAATAGATTCAAACAAAAAATTTCAAGGCTCTTTCACATTATCATAAAAAGAAAAAAAGTGTTGCATGGGAGCCATATTCATGAAGAGTAGTAACCTTACCCTGTAAAAATGATTTTGTACTAATTATTTTACTAAGGCTTGACTGCTATTCATGTGTAACGTAGACAAGCTGCATTAAAAAAAAATGTTTCCTAATGCTTGAGAGGAGTGATACGATACTAGAAATGTCAACATTGTCAAAAAGATCCAAAGATAAATTACATTCCATTGTTAAATATATTGTGTTCATTATTCTACATAGGCATATAATGTGGCCTTGGATCTCTATGACTTGGTTCAGTGGCGTGATGTTTTAGACTTCCTCAAAAAGCGTTTTAACCATTTTTGTGAACGCAAGGCTGAAGGAGGCCTCACTGTGGCAGAGGATACATTATACCATTTCTTTCAAGGTTTGTTATTTAATTTTTGCATTGTTTAGCATTGGTCTCATTATTTACATGTAGTGCGACCTGTCACAAGTGGTGGGGCTTGTCTCCCAACCAATCAGGAGGTCCTTGATTCAAAACCTTGGTAGACAAAAATTTATCTTTCAAATTTTGTTCCCCGCTGTTCAGGTCAGCTGAGACAGGAGTCATATCATCCCTGCACTGTCTTTGTGTAGCTACATACAATTTTTATCAGACGCTAGTTTTGGGACCTGACCACAAAATTCCCTATAAAGTGCTGAGAAACTGACCAAACTCCTACTGAACTCAATGTTCATACAAAAGCCAAGGCCATCCCGCGTTTTTATTGAGTAATATTTAATGATTGCACCTTTCCCTAAATTGAATAAATCTATTTATGTATGAAAATAATTCAAGATCAGAAATTGAACAAGTAATTTCCATGCTTTTATTATGCCACAGGACAACCATTTAAAAGTAATTTACACTGTAGACTATATATCATAGAAAAAAAGGTGATGAAGTGTTTGCTTTTCACCCTTTTCTGAAAAACACATGATATTTTGTCTTGAAAAAAACAAGGACCAAAAATATGTTACCTCTCATTTAAAATTTAATCAACATTTTTTTCAGTAAAAACTGTTCCTTTATTGCCATGAATATTGATATTATTTTATATTTTAGAGTTAGAGCAACTGCGGAGAACCAAGAAAAGCAGCAACAAAAATCTCAGAGAATTGAAAAAAGTGATAAAAGAAAATCTCTTGCAAGATGATGAGGCTCAAGGTGAAAACCCAAAGGTGGCAAAAGGAATAATCTTTGTTCGCACACGTTTCTTAGCACATGCTTTGGCAAGATCAATGGAAGATAGCAAGGACGGACGGCTTAAAAGCCTTGGGACATCAGTGTTTACTGGCACAGAAGCACCAGAAAGTGAAGGAGGTGAGTTTAAAAAATCCAATTAGTGTTTATGTTTGTTAAAGCAAGCATATGCCCATAACCCAGAGTAAGCAGCTGTTATTATGTCTATTTATATATTTTGTGACCAAGAGTAGGTTTTAAAGATTTCTTTCTAAATTTTGTAAATTTTTTTTTAGGTTTAGTTTTATATACACTCAATTTGTTTTATTTACAGAAAAATGTTAGTTTTGTGCCATGTGGTACTTTTAGTTTGCATTTCCGCTTTTCCTGATGACTGTGTAGTTCACACACAGATTCACCTTAGAAAAAATGCATAGATTTTCCGGATTATTCTGTTAGCTTTTCTTTTTGATCTTCTGTTGATTTAAAAAGGCATGACATCCACTCAGCAAGAGGAGATAATTGAGCAGTTCATGTGCGGCAGTTTGAGATTGCTTGTAGCTACATCAGTTGCTGAAGAGGGCCTGGATATTCCAGAATGTAACTTGGTCATCAAATATAACCACGTGGGGAATGAGGTTACAACAGTGCAAATGAGAGGTATTTAAAAATGGCTTTAAAATTTTATATAATTTATTGTGTTCTAGCTGCAATTATAAATATAACACCTGCATTCCTGTTTGATTATATTATTTCTACAATTATATACCTTTCAAAGTCAAAACTAAAATTTGATATTTGAAACACAAATTTTTCATTCCCCTTTCCATTTTGATTAGAAATTGGACATCTATTGCAATTAAAAAAAAAAAAAAAGAATCGGTCCAAACCTTAGGAGAAACAGAACTACCTAATATTCATTTTCTTTGATTCTTTAAAAAAAAAAAATGAATGTAACAAACTAAACTTGATTTCATATAAACATGATATTTTGAGGAAGGTATATAATTTTGGTATTAAATGCAATGTAAACCTTTTCAATCAAAGTTGGTAACTTAAAAATTCTGTATGGTAACAGTTCCTAAGAATTGTATATGCCAATAATTTGGCAATACAATAACAACAACATCAATAACAGCCACAACAACAACAGAACAGCAACAACACCAACAACAACAACAACAGAACAGCAACAACACCAACAAGAAAAACCATACACACACAAAAACACTACAGTCTTTGTTTTATCCATTCTTAATTATGGTATACAACAACACTTTTAGTAGAGTACAATGCACTGGGACTCAGTTTCTCATGAAGGCTCTAGTGACAAGTAATGTTAAAACGCATGATGATGTATATTATATTAAAAAGCACAGTTTAGAAGAAAAAAACGGCAGGAGAACATATTGTAACATTTTTGAGAGTCATGAGTCAAGTTTCAAAAACATAAATACATTATTCTAAATGATTATTACAAGTGTCACCTTCATTAAGATATTCTTAGACACAAATCTGAGAGTGATAAATCAGTTCTACAATTCATGTTTTATTTTGTGTGTGTGTGTGTGCAGTTTTTTTGAATGGCATCCATCTTGCAGAATCAGGTACACACATAACAAAAAAAAATTCCTTTTAATTTGTTTGTTGTAAAATGAATTATATTTTTTTTGCACATGTGTGTTTCCTCTTTTTAGGAAGAAGTAGGAAAAAGGGTGGAAAGTCAGTCCTACTTGCTTTTGATAGCATATGCAAGAAAGAGTATATCAACCAGTATGATGCAACAATGATGAAAAATGCTATCAGAAACGTATCCTCCATGACTGAGGATGATATTCGAAAAAGCAATGAGAAAAACCAGGAGGAAGTTTTGAAGAATGATGAGATAGACAAACTGGTCAAACAAAATGAAAAGCGTCAATTGATTGATAAAGAATTTAAAATGGTAAGTGCATTTTATTATTTACTATTTCCACTACTACTGCTTGTCTGTTACTGCTGCTACTACAGTAACTATCCACCTAGATAGTCTTAAATGAATGACATTATGCCTCTAAAACTAATGCTTGTCTTCTCAACACATTTTAGCTTTGCATCATATTATTATATCTGCAAAAGTGCAAATGAAACTGTAATGACATGGTTCATTTTTTGAATAGAATTTTTCATAACTTTTTTTGTTTGCTTTGGAGCAACTGTCTGGCTTAGGATAGGGTTGATTTCATCCCATGAAGATCGGTGACAACAATTTAGAGATCAACCTTTTTTTTTATATATGGGGCGCCATCACAAACTGAGACATTTTGTGGCATCTGGGGATTTATTCATAAAGATACAACATCTTTCAAGAAGAAGATGAGGGGAAAGTCAAATTTAAAAACAAATTTAAAGTTGCCAAACAAATGATTGCTTACCTAATTTTGGAAACAATGGTTTTGAGCAGTACTTTATTAGCATTTCAGCGATGCTAATTTTTTGTAAATTTATGGAATTCCGTAAAAAAAAAATCGCTTGCCAAAGTTCCTTAAAAATCACTGGTCCAAGTTCCATCAAGGTCCGTTAGAGTTCTCCGTCAGTCTTTGTGCAGCCCTGCATTGGCTTAAGGAAACGGGTGAAACAATTTAACAGAAAAAGAAAACCGAAAGAAGTACGAACATCGCTAAGCATTCACTAACAAAGTAACAACATCAGCCTTTTGATTTGAGTTCAGAATATCGGTTTTATGTAAAAACTAATCTCGATCAAAGACTTCAGTTAGATTTATTTTGTGTGATTCAAAGTGCCACTGCATATATGTGGGCTAGGTCTAAACTAGGGCAGCAGGAGGAGTATCTAGTTCCAAAGACTTTGTGTAGATCTAGACTAGATTTTTTATTACATCTAAATCAAGAAATCTAGACTAAGACATTGATAGGTTGATCATGTTGGTCCACTGGACATAACAGAAATCGATAAAGGGGTGAAAAACAAATTAAATTGGCATTGGTAAACGAGAAAGACACAAATGTTGATTTCTTATCGGATTATTACTGTAAGTTTAAAAAAACGGGTGCGGCTTGTAAACTGCATCAGATGTAAACCTAGAGCCAACCATGATTCCAGGGAGAAAAAAAAAGGCTCTGGATAGCCATGCTAGAAAAGGAAGATCACATCAGTGCTCATAAAGCCTTGAAAATCAGCCTTGCCAACCACCCTCATTTTGCTCCAGCTTAGCTATACAATGTATAAATTCTCTCAATACAATTTAGCAATAAACTTAATGAATTTAATGTGATTAAGAAGCACAACGGTTTTATTTTGCTTAAATATACTACTGACATTAATTTAGGGTGTGTTATGAGATTCTTAATCTGGTACGCCGCTGTACAGGTACACGAAAAAGTTCAGTAAGAAAAATAATCCAGTTGGCATCACTGGATTTTTTATGTTTTTGTTTTCTACTTTATTTTTAGAAAAAATATCCCAAGGGTGAATGGGTTGCCAACTTATGCTCAACAACAGAGTTTGGGGTTTCAAATTCCGATGGTTTTATTCTTCTCCCATCTGTTCAATCCAATAAGGCTTAGTCTTTAGTAGTGTTTCTATTTATATAGTCACAGAAGGTGCACATACCTAAGCTTATTGAGTTTTGCGAACTTGAAGAAAAACTCAGCGAGACTCAGAAATGTCCAGGAGACTCAGCTTGGTGCCACCACTGCAGGTAGTTTTGAAATGAGGATATGCTGTACTTTTTTGTGGGTGGCATGTAAGAATAGGAACCCACAGTCATTTCTGGCCATGCTCTTTGGGGTGTCTGATATACCTTCAAACATCTTTAACATTTTACCTAGTTTACCTCTCACAGCATTGAAGTTAACCAGCAAATCAAGCAGACTCGATTAATTAGTTCTGCACATCGTATTAATTCCTTGTGTTTTTTTTATCTAGGCTACACGCTAAGTTTTGACTATAACTGCTGCTTTATTCGTTAGTTCCTGCTATTCAACTCTTCAGCATACTAATAGGCTTATAGATTGGGCTTAGGCATTTGTGTTTTATTCACTGCATATACACTGATTCCTGACTTTAAGTATCTCTGTCAGCCTGTATAATAGACTTGCTAACAAGAACCTTTTGAATGACAAGAAAATCAAAGGCACAAGGGCAAATGTTATTACTTTGTACCACTATTATTATAATTGCTTTATTAACACTACAAGATATTTAACCCTTTTTAAAGTTACTTTCTAACCATTCTGATTTATTCAACATCTTTTTTATCTATTATTTTTGTTTACACTTTGGTGCTGCTGCTTAGCGTCCGACATCAGCACTATATAGGCTATATAGCAAGTTTCTAGATAATTCTTCACACAAACATTGTAGTCATTATCTATTTCATCTGTTCTGTTTAACACTCAATGCAGCCATTGTGAATGCTTGCCCTGACCTTATTCTCTCTTTCCATTTGAAGACATTCGTTTTCTAATCCTTTATCTAGTTAAATGTTTTAAAAATATGGAGCTGATTTATATCTGAATGTATATTTAAACTGAGAACATTTGGATTTAGTTTGATATTGATCCATTTCTAAAAGATAAAGTGATATCTTTCCTCCCCTCAAACTCTAATAGATGTATTACAAGACAAAATAGGTTTCATGATTTTGGTTCTAAATGAGAAAAACTGCACTTTTATTTTTTAATGTGCAGCATGTGATAAAAACTTGAGTTAGCTTTCATGTTGCCAAAATTAGACATTAATATGTGGCGACGTCTCAAAATGAAAGATTTTGCTGCATTTATGCATTTTGACATACTGATACAACTAGAAATACCAAAATCTAAGCTTTATAGTGGTGAAAAAAGTTTCAAAATATATTAATTTTTAATAAAGTTATAGCTATTTCAAGAAAGGGTTCAGGTGAGATGGATTTTTATAAATGCGAGAAAAACACAGTTGAAGTTAGGTGGTATAAAATTGTAAAGAATGCTTAGCAACGGCCGTTTTAATGCTGTATAACTGTGTTATTTGAAATATTTGACTATTCTTCTATCATTCTCCATTGTTTTGAACTTATGTAATGTGCAATATTAAGTACACTTATCATAAGTTTGCACCACTAATCTATACTAAACAATGCAACGAGCGGCCATGTTTAAGATCAAGTTGATTGATTCCACAATCCTCTCTATTGTCTCATCTTAATGTAACCTAGAAAATCATGAAAACTGAAATACTTTTTATTACCTGACAACTAATTCGGAATTGTATCGACAGGAGGAAGAAGATTGTCTCAACATTAAATAATTATGGAGAAACTCTCTTCTTCCGCTTTGCAGGTGTGTAAACTATGTCGTCAAACTGTGATACACAGCAAAGATATAAAAACAATAGATGACAGTCACCATGTTGTGGTCAACAGGTAAATATTTTTTTTCTTCACTTTTGAACCCCTGCTCTGTATGTAGACAATAGTGCTGAAATGTGTTTGTTATTATTTGGATTCATTCTTTTTTTTCGTGTGATTCCTTTTTATTGTACACAAAGTCTGTTAAGTCTTATATGACAAAATCCAATGTAACAGAACATCATCATGCAAAAAATGTATTGAACATTCTCTAACTTTAAGTGAAAATTCACCATCTTGGAATAGGAGAGAAAGCACAAAGAAAGAAGAGGGGGAAGCTAACGAAAAGAAGAAATATAGCTTAATAGTGTAGAAGTCTGGGTAAAAATTACTTGGTTGTATCTGTTCCATAGTTTGATTTTATCGTAAGCTACCATGAATTTTCACCACATTGTCAATTTATTTTTTTACCCTCTTGTCAGCATTTGAGCTTGGGAATAATTATTGGACATAGCAGAGAATAACATAGATTTATAGAATGTTATTGTGTTCTTCTTCTGAAAGTAGGATTTTGACTGAAAATTGTGAAGCTTTAAGTGCTTAAAACACTATGGAAGTGGATGGGTGGATCACACTACTGTCAATAAGTATTCCTCTTGTCTAACAAGAGCCAAGGTTCAAATATCAACAAGTACCTCTATCTCTGATTGAATTTCTTCTGGAAACCTAGCAAATAAAAAAAAATGTACACAACTACAGTAGTCATGCAACCATCAGGGACAGTTTGATTGTAATTTTAAAAAAAATCTGACATTCTTTCAGGTTACACTGAGTGTCTGAAGACTATCTGAATATCAAGCCATGTAGTTTAGCCCTACCTGCTGCACTCTTGCATTGTTTTTTATATCTTAATGAATTTGTGTTGCATAACTGACACCAACTCAGAGAAATGAAGAGTTCACATATATTGAACGTGCCATATTTAATGACTATCAATACTCAATTTAACAGAGAATTCAGGATGCAGGTGGGGACGCGAAGGAACAAATCCCTTCATGTTACAGGCCAGATGGCTACATATGGCTCAGCCATATGCAAAGGTAAGGGAAGATCTAGGTACAATTTATTATAAATTACCATTTAGGATATTGAGTAACTTGTAACCTTTCCTCTGCTGATCATATGACACTGGTATGGGGATGAGCTATTTCTTAAGTTAACTTTTAAAAACCAATTGAAAGACTTCAAAATGTGTACACTTGGAGATTGGTAAACCTGTGTTTTCATGATAAACCATCTGTCTACAGGCAGACCAGAGAAACAAGCATCATGTGGAAATATCTTGGGCGCTCTGATGATCTTCAGCAAGATCCCATTCATAGTTTTGTTTGTGGGAAGCTTTGGTTTTGAGACAGGTGAAAACCAGCCGCTGGTGTTCTACAACAGCTGGAAAAAAGTGCCCTACCGCATAAAAGACATACAAAATGAAGATAAGCAACGGTATGTGCAAGTAATATATAATTTGTTTTTGTTTTTGAACAAACTGGACACATCCTTTTTCCTGAAGAAAAATCCAGCTAGCATCCTCAACATATTTGTTCTATGCCTTAATTTGATGCCTGCTAGTCTAATGTTATATTCTCCACCTTCTCCTCTTATTGGGTCCAGACGTTTATCCAATATGGTATGTTATTATAACTTTTTCAAAATATGTATATTTTTTGGGTATAAATAGGAAACGTCAGTAGATGTGATCAGTCTACATGTACAGCCAAAGTGAGCCTTGGTTTCAATATATTGGATTTATTATTTAGGTAACCATAGCTAGATTGTATGGCATTGGGTGGACATGAATGGGGATGTACATTTATAGAGGAAGGAGTTCAAGATTTTGATATAAATTGCTCATAAAAAAAAAGAAAAAATTGTATATACATGTAGTTGATTATACAGTGAGGACATAATAGGATCCACAGATCAATAGACATGATTGATTGGACTAGGTAGATACCACATCTGCAGAAATTTGGACATCTATTTTTTTTTTAATATAAGAAATTATCTACTCAGTTTATCTCTTTGTCCGTCTGTGTGTCTGTGTGTCTGTCTGTCTGTCTCTTAGTCTGTCTCTCTCTCTGTCTCTGTCTCTGTCTCTCTCTCTCTGTCTCTCTCTCTCTCTCTCTCTCTTTACCTGCTGCACTCTTGCATTGTTTTTTTTTTTTTTTTAAAGCTGTAGAAATTTGTTATTTAGATGCGACCACAAATGAGTCACCCCAGGCTTCATCACTAATGACAAACCCCAAAAACAAATGATAAAGTTCACTTAATGTTTCTAACAGATCACCATGCATCAAATTTATTATAGTATTACCAACTTAGTGTTTTTTATGCAAAAAAGTGAATATCAATAGGCTACCGATCCCCTCCCCCCAAAAAAACAAAAACAAAAACAAAAACAAAAAAACAACAACAACAAACAAACAACAAAACAAAACAAAAAACAAACAACAGCAACGAACAAACAAAAAACACAAACAAACAACAACAAAAAAATAACAATGAAAAACATACAAACACCCAACAGGAAAAAAAAAGAAAAAAATTGCCAGCCCATGCTTGACAATAGACACTGTAGTTCATGTACACTGTTGGTACTCCTTGGGTACCCACTTTTGAGTCTATAGTCCAAAGGGATATTTGGGGAATGAATATAATTATTTTCAAAGGGGGAAAACATAAAATTGAAAAGAAAATTTTTTATTTTGAAGTATTTATTTGTGTTAACCTGAGTGCATCTACTTCTTTATCTGCAGGATCACATGATAGTGGAGAAAAAAAGCAGTCTATGATAATACAGGAAGTTATCTTTCTGTCTTTTCTTGTATAAGAGTGTTCATCTATTCAATAATGTGTTGAAACTTAGTAGTTGCACAAGTGTTTTACATTTGTATAAGTCAACAGTTTTTGTTTTGTATTTTTACTGTCGTTCTCTGACTGTGTCTTCTATCTTTTATCTTAGTGCTCTGATTAGGACAGATGCAGAATACAGACTAGACAAACATTCTTTCCTTTGTTTTTGCCGATATCATGTTGTTGAGTTGTTGAGTTGATATAACGTCCAATATTAGTCCTGTATAAGATTTATGGCTTACGGTGCCCCAAGACTGAATTCAATAGGCAATTTTATCTGCTGCCACACATGAGACTTGGCGGGGATACTATAACTCTTGTCTCAGCTGGTCACATTAAACTGACACTGACCCAACCAGTAGGGAGTGAAATCACCAGGGCTCGTCTCATGGACCCTTTGCGATGTTCTACTTTTAAACCTCCGACATTGTGAAACGTTAGGAAGCCTATATCTTAATGAATTTGTGTTGCATAACTGACACCAACTCAGAGAAATGAAGAGTTCACATATATTGAACTGCCATATTTTAATGACTATCAATACTCAATTTAACAGAGAATTCAGGATGCAGGTGGGGACGCGAAGGAACAAATCCCTTCATGTTACAGGCCAGATGGCTACATATGGCTCAGCCATATGCAAAGGTAAGGGAAGATCTAGGTACAATTTATTATAAATTACCATTTAGGATATTGAGTAACTTGTAACCTTTCCTCTGCTGATCATATGACACTGGTATGGGGATGAGCTATTTCTTAAGTTAACTTTTAAAAACCAATTGAAAGACTTCAAAATGTGTACACTTGGAGATTGGTAAACCTGTGTTTTCATGATAAACCATCTGTCTACAGGCAGACCAGAGAAACAAGCATCATGTGGAAATATCTTGGGCGCTCTGATGATCTTCAGCAAGATCCCATTCATAGTTTTGTTTGTGGGAAGCTTTGGTTTTGAGACAGGTGAAAACCAGCCGCTGGTGTTCTACAACAGCTGGAAAAAAGTGCCCTACCGCATAAAAGACATACAAAATGAAGATAAGCAACGGTATGTGCAAGTAATATATAATTTGTTTTTGTTTTTGAACAAACTGGACACATCCTTTGTCCTGAAGAAAAATCCAGCTAGCATCCTCAACATATTTGTTCTATGCCTTAATTTGATCCTGCTAGTCTAATGTTATATTCTCCACCTTCTCCTCTTATTGGGTCCAGAGTTTATCCAATATGGTATGTTATTATAACTTTTTCAAAATATGTATATTTTTTGGGTATAAATAGGAAACGTCAGTTTAAAGAATCTTGCTTCCCTCTTCTCTCATACACAATCTCTTTTATCTTGTACAGAATAATTTGTTAGTGGATTTAATGATCTCCAACTTCTCTTAATCTGCAGATGTATTTCCGACCACAATTCAAGCCTCACTGAAAGTTCTGAAATGGAATCTCAGAGTAGCATGGCACAGAATCAGGGGACACCTGATGGTAAATTTGATCGCTTACCCACAAACAAAGCAGATGCAAGTAGGTCGAATCTGGAAGACAGCGCCACCTCAGCGGGGAGTGGTGGCAGCATCACACAAGCCAAGACTATGGCACAGCTCCAGGAACCTAATGCCAGGGCTTCCGCTGAGGACAGCGGATTCCTGACCAGAGCTGTGAGGGGGGAAGCAACAGCTCCAAGCAACACAGCCCTCACAAGGCTGCCAGAAAGACATGAGGTTTTTAGAGAGCAGGGAAAAGATGAAGTACATGCTGAAGCTACAGCCCCACGAACCCAGCAGCAAGATCATCATCTTGCTGAAACACAACAATTACTGCAAGATGTTTATTTATCTACTATAAGTACTTTCCAACCCCCGAAATCAAAAATTGTCATTGATGCACCAGAGTCATCATTTAGTTCCCCATTAATTAGCCTAAGTGAGAGTGAAAATGAAGACTAACCTAAAATCAGGACAGTCAACTATTTGTCATAAAGAATGAAAGGTTATCCATAACAGAATTATTTGTTATAATATTATCAATACAATGCACAAAGTGAATAGGGAATGGGATTTCACATAGAGTTTTTTTTTTTTCCATTTAGTCTGAAAACATTAGTTATGTTCAACGCTCTGAAAGGATTCAATTTTTATCATTTTATTATAAACATTTGCCCATGTACGTACTCTATACTATTTCTGTACAAATTGAAGATTTACAATAGCACTGCTCAGTATGATTAATTGCGGGCTTTATTACTTAAGATAAGATAATGCTTTATTAGTCCACGTGGGAAATTTGGCTTGGTTACGAAATAGAATATGTACAATTTATTCACAGGTTACAAAACTCAAAAGTATTCGCACATAGGTACATGTACTCTCACATACACGCACACACACACACACACACACACACACACACACACACACACACAGAGTTGACATTGAATAGTCTTCATTAAGAAATACATAATTTTAATAATCATAGTGATAATTAGAATATAAAAAAAAATAGTTTATAATCTTCAATGATGAGTCTCGCTACACTCTACCTGATGTGGGGACAAATGAATTCTTGTATTTCTCTCAGTACAGATTTTGTGGGACAGAAGTCTACCAATGCATGACAAACTTTCATATTGAGGGAAGAGGGGTTGTTAGTTATATTTCACTTTCAGTATATGTTTGATTTTTGAAGAGCAGTGTTTCAAATATAGTTCACCAACAGATGTGAAACATGTATTTGTTATCTTTCCAGCCTTTTTCACAACCCTATCCAAATGATTTTTGTCACCTAATGTAGGCCCTAATATTTCTGCCTCAACAATTTATGCCAAATGTAAGAATACTTTGGAGTGTAGCATTGTAAAACATGTTGATCAGGGGACTTTCAACTTTCAAAGTTTACTTGATAGGATAACTAAAACCAGCTCATGACTTCCAATTATGGTATATAACTCTATATGAAATCATAACCCCTTTCACTAGATTCAAAGCTTATCTTAAGTAACACTTTTGGGCGAGAGGAGGTAGTGCCAAGCAAGATAAGTAGGTTGTAGGATTAGTAGCATTATTTCAATGCCCAGAAAAATGGTTGCTTGCCTCACATGCTGATATTGGCTATTAGAAAAAAATAATTGATACAAACTGAAACCTTTCTTTGATTATCTTTTTAAAATCCTCCCAAGCAAACAATACCTTACTAAACAGAAGTTTTTATATTGATAGTAATATTTGAGCACTTGCATAATTTATTAATATCATAAGATATTCTCAAATGAGTAATATTGCTGCTTTGCAAGCAAGAAAGAAAGCAGCAAAAAAATAATTATGCGGATCATTTCCTGTTAAATAATGTGTAATATTTAGAGTACAATAATGATATAGAATGTCATGCTTTAGAATCTTACAATGCTTGGTGCCGGTTTAAGTGGGTGTGACTGATTGTCTCTTTAAAAGGTGTCTGTCTGAAGAAGAGTTATGAGTAAACTTGAAATTAATTCATTTAGATGATGGAACTACAATTTAGATGAGGATCTTCATCTACTTCAACTTGAAGTGTGACACTGAATCATCTATTCGAGAAATTGATTTTTATATGAAAGATTCCTTTAAAACCAATTTAAATTGACTCATGAATGGCTTCCTACACAATTGAAATATTAAAAGATAAAACAATGTTGCTGTTTAGTGCCAGCATAGGTCTGTGTTTTAGCCATTTGGTCATTTACTTATGATCACTTTCTATAAAATTGAAATATTGAATACATGTAATATTATTTGACGTCATAGTCAAGGATTTTCTGGTCTGTTTTTAAAGACAAAAAAAACAACATATTTGTTATTGTTAAGTGCTAGCATATAGCTGTGTTTAATCCATCAGGTCATTTATAATCTGCTGCCATTCAAAATGAATTCTGGGGTTTGGGGTGAATATATGTGATTCTATATCATTAGTACATGTACACATATTATACATACTATGATACACACTTTTTAGAAATGCAAATATGGTATAATTTGAAGTGATACATCCTTGGTATGTTTCATCTTGGCCTTGTTTATGATCCTCAGCGTTTTATTGTGTTAAAGTTTGGAAGATCACAAAGTTCTATCCTGAGCTTATATTTTTTGAGAACTACTGCTAGGCACCTAAGGAAGTTGACATTGTCACCCAATCAACCTCCAATATTACAAATATTTGTACTCCTATTCTAATGTAGGCTTAGGATCTAGATCTAGCTTGACGGAAACAATGGTCATAGTTAAGTTTTAAATATATACATGTATACATGTCTAAGTAATTTTTTTTTTCTTTTTTTAGCTTGAAGCATGTTTTGTATAATAGATTCCATACATTAGCTGTGATGTTACATCTGGAGTTAAATGGTTTTATACATTTTTGAGTCAGCATTGTCATTTTCAAGTGAAGAATTCAAATCAGGATGTCAGGGCTGCTTTTGAGTTTGTTTTTGTGATCGAGATTTTAATTGTTCAGCAACTTTTGTAATATTTTTTGTAAAAGAAATGAAAACAAAAATTTTTAAACTTACAAACGTTTTTATGGAGGTTTAAAGAAACAACCAAGTTTGGCGACTCTCAAACTGATAAATCTCCTCTTGATCTCTTGTGTAAGATAAACAAAGTTTTGATTTGAAAAAATGAGCCACGTGTTGTTACCAGTTACCTGGTAGCCTACTGCTAGTGGTAGCAACTTAATTTCTAAAAGATGTGCATGGTTAATGTATATATTTTTAAGATAAACTTCTCGCCTGTAATTTGAAATATCTGCAACGTCTGTGTAGTTGATTTGTTTTTATGTTACGGTATACATATATCTCAATCCAAATTAACTCCATAACATCAGGTTACTTCATAAAAAAATTGGAAAAAAAACAACAAAATTATTATGGCTTTACATCATAAAAAACAACTTAGCTTGCTCTGTCATTTGATATATTTTTTTCTTTGTTAATGTGTTAAAATCATGTCTTTTGCCTTATGGTCATCGTGAGAAAAAGGGAGGAGAGGGGAGAAACAAATTATCATTGTAAAATTATGCTATAAATAAAAACTATGTTCCCTACTGATGTAATAATGATTGATAAAAGACAGTGTGGATGAGATTCATCTTTATTATTCTGATTCTCATTGTTTATTCTTTCCACATAACATCAAATGACAGCATTATTGTGGTTTTTAAACAGGTTTACTAATTTTAGATATATATTTATTTGTTTTCAACATGTTTTACATCGACTCTCTGCAATTTCATATAGAGATAGTTACTTTTAAGAGAGGAATTAGAATCTAATCCTTTTTTAATAACATGTTGAGAAACAAGTTTGAACCCAGACAAACCATCAAAAACAATATCTTGAAAAAAAATAGTATTGGAACAGGAACAATATCAGATCATACCATAACTCGAAAAAGAATAATGAAAATATAACATGAAGTATATAATAATTTTGGAGATGATTTGTTTATGGTAGTTTATATCAAACTGGAAACTAAACAGGGTCAAATATCATGAATAAAATGCTTTTGCGAGAAGAGAACAAAAATGGGGGAGGGGGGGAGGGAGAGAGTTGAGTTGAGTTGGTTTTAACGTCCAGCATCAGCACTATATAGGCTATATTGTGGACGGGCCCCAAGATTGACGTCTGACAAGTTTATGTGCTGCCACACACAAAACAGGGCGAGGATACCATGACTCCTGTCTCAGCCGGTCACATTAAACTGACACCGACCCAACCAGTAGAGAGCGCAATCACCAGGACTTGAAATCGGACCTTTTGCATCGGAAGCCGATGTTCTACCCCAGGACCACCGCTTCCCCCGGGGAAGGGGGGGGGGGGTAACAGTAGTAGTAGTAGTAGTAGTAGCAGCAGCAGCAGTAGTAGAGTTAGTAGTTGTAGTGGTATCAGTAGCAGCAGCAGCAGCAGCAGTAGTTAAATAGTAGTAGTAGTAGTGGTAACAGTAGTAGTAATAATAATAATTTTAGTAGTAGTAGGAGTAATAGTTATAGCAGTGGTAAAGCAGTAGCAACAGCATTGGCTGCCCCATGCGCAATAGATGTAGTCCACTTGTCTATAGTAGTACTAGTTGTAGTAGGTAGAAGTAGTAGTAGTTGTAGTAGTAGTAGTAGTAGTAGTAGTAGTAGTAGTAGTAGTAGTAGTAGTAGTAGTAGTAGTAGTAGTAGTAGTAGTAGTAGTAGTAGTAGTAGTAGTAGTAGTACCAAATGGTAGGATAAAATAATGGTATCAGCAATATAAATATTAATTGTATGTGATATCACATGTAAAATATTTGTATTTTAAAGTTTTTAAAGTAAAAATTTTTACATTGAAAAGAAAAAGAAGAGAACAAAGAGATTCACCTAATCAGACAATCACAAATCAGCTTGATATCCCTATTAAAAACTTTTAATACAGTAATTATGACTAAACAGAATGTCTAATGAACCTTACCGATATCTTGAAAAGTTGATCCAAGTATTAGGACAATAATGTTTACTAGTATTTGCAAGATTAATTCATCGTTTTTTTTCACTTCAAACCATAAGATAATTCAATTTTCCTTCTTAAAAAAATCTGCAATGATTGTTTAATCACAAACGCCTTGCAGTAAATGTTTTTTAAGCAGGGTCAACATCAACAATAGTTTGACAATGTAAAAATCTCCTTAGTACTACTGACATTATTGATAATCCAAAAAGAACAATTCACATTTGTCAATCTTCTCCACTTTCATAAACTGAAGAGCTTATCTGGGCCACAAAAGACTCAGACATTCTATTCGCTGTTTCTGGCAGCGGAGGGTGTAATGAACTAATTTCAGACATAGTACTCCAGGAATCTTCGATTTCAGTTGCCTCAGCTTCACCTTTAGCGTGGTGATCTGTGGGACCTTCTGCGTCAATCCCAGAGTCTTCTTGAAGAACTTTAGGAATTGTGATGCTTTCATCTGCTACAAAATTTATCATAGCCTCACTAGTCTCTGTAAACTGGAAACCACTGTCGTCTTTGACTGCAACCTGCGCAGTGGTGGCTGAATCTGAAACTTGCGCAATAACGTTCTCTTGAATTAAACTCTTTCTTGTATGCTTGTTGGCTCCCTGAATAGCCCCAGCCAGACTATCATCCTCTGCAGGACATGTTTGTAACTTCCCAACTTTAAGAGACTGGTGTGTAATTTTTTCAAGATCAGATTCAGTTCCCTTACGTGATGGCTGCTCATCAACTGCGGGAGAAGACATGTATCTGCAAATAAGTAAAGAAAGTGGATATGTTAGGTTAAAAATAACGAAGTGACTTTAAAAGGGGTGCGATCTTGCCATGAAAACACCAAAGAGAACTTGATTACTGCCAAAACCAAGTTTAAATCGAAACGTGGAGAGGTGGAGATGAGAAGTGAGATGTAGAGAGGTAGAGATGCAGAAAGAAAAAAAAATTAGAGAAGTGAAACGTGGAGATGTAGACAAGGGGAGTGGTGAAGATGTGGAGAATTGGAGATAAGGTTTAATCTGAAATAGGTAAAGAACAATACTGATTTACATCAATGGAAAAAAAACAACAACCTGAAATATAGTATATAAATTACAATATAGACGCTTTCAAACTTTGTTTTACAATTTTTTTTAAACTACAGTGTTATAATAAAAATAGTAATAATAATAATAATAATAATAATAATAATAATAATAATAATAATAATAATAATAACAGCAACAACAAAAATAATAATGATAATAACAATGACAACAACAAAAACAACAACAACAACAACAACAACAACATCAACATCAACAACAACACAAAAGCAATGAGAACTAGTTTGAAAATGATACTAATAAAATTGTCAATAATAATTTAACAAAAAGAAAAACATTCAAAAAATGTATATTGTTCTGACACCCCAGAAAGTTATGATTGAAAGAGGCAAAAGTTGCAAAAAGTTGCAGCTGAAAATGGGAAGAGTTGCAGCAGCCAAAAATGGTGAGGGAAAGTGGGAGAGCGACAAAGAGAGACAGATCTAGAAAGACAGAGTACGTGTGAAAAGTCAAAAGTCAGGATTCTGAAAAGTTTTTGTCAGTTTATACCTGGAAGTGAAAGGTTGCTTTCATCATTTGGAGTACATTTGGAGGAGGGTGGGGGATTGAGTTTGGTGGTGGGATAGAAACTATCCATGTAGAAGAATACACTGCATAACTATTATTTTATTAAAGTATTGTAGTGGTTTACATACATTTATTGATCAATTAAAGTAGAGAATCAAGCTAGATTGAAAAAATAGTCTATGGGACAAAAAAGGTGAGAGAATGTGTAATAGTAGAGCTATTAATTCATTAAAAACGATGGAAACATTCAGAGAAAGGCAAAAACAAAGACAAATTATAGAAGTTGAGGCAGACAGATAATAAATTTTGTATTAGAAATCGAGAGTTTATGTGCCCATGCCACATTTTGGTCTCGCCCATCATGTTATCCCTTTCTTATTTGATCATCGCCTTTCTTCAGAACCCATATTGGTGATATTTTCATTTTTGTTAGCGAGATTAAGACAGTGAATTGTTAGCGAGATTAAGACAGTGAAACTGGTCCTGTTAAGGAGTACCTTTATGCACTGGTTTGATGCCTTTCCGAATGAATTTTTCTTTCACTTAAACGTTGAAAGGCTCGTATAATTTACTATATAATTACAAGATGTTTTGATCTAGCTAAAGATTCTCTACAGCTGTCTGGGTGTGTTTTTGTCTGCCTATATGTGAAATTTTACAAAATCAATGAAAGATGCATTAAGTTGCAAGTTGGGGAAAAAAGTTGAAAGTTACGATCGCAACTTTCTGCTGGGACAGATTTGTTGAACACTCTTACCAGAATTAAAATTATATTCTAGTGAGTCCATAAAAAGGAGATAAGAATTCAGCGCTATATAAGCTTGAATTTTATTTGATAAAATATGTTTAACTAGTTTCTTCCTCTAACCAGCCTTATTCATCACCCACAATCAGTCTCTCAGGTTCTGAACCAGAACAAAATCCTTTTAAATATTTTCACAGCTAGCTACTTATTTATTACTTCAAACCATTTCACACTTAAGTCACTCATTTGTATGATCAGCAAATTATTTTTTAAAAAGTGATAAAGAAGATGTATCATTTTATCGATGTCAAGAGGTGAAGGTTAGAAATACTTGTGAAAAAAAAATGAACGGTCAAGAGCATTGATAAAAAAAACATCAATTAAAAGACTGCAACTAAAAATGATACAGACAGAGGAAAAGAAAAAAAACAACCCAGACCATAACATCATTAGCAATGAGCATACAGAGTTCACTTGAGCGGCTTCCTTACAGTATGGAGAGTAGAATGCTGTGAGTCCTTACACATGTACTTAACAGTTTTGATCCTCCCCCTTCCCAGGGACACGGTAGCCCTGGGGAAGAACATCAGCTTTCGACGCAGGAGGTCCATGGTTCGAGCACCGCTCTGGTGACTTCGTCCCTTACTGCTTGGGTCGGTGTCAGTTCCATTTGATCGGCTGAGACAGGATCATAGTATACCCGCACTGTCTCTGTGCGGCAGCACTTAAACTTGTCAGCCGCAATATTGCCTATGTAATACTGTCGTCTTACGCTAAGCAAAAACAATAACCCCCCACCCCCACCCCCCCATGTTGGCTCTACAATATCAATCTTTTTTTACTACTTACACAATATCCTCTGGCTGTATTTCATCAGGGAAGAATTCCACATCCTTCCATTTCTTGAATAATTCAGGCTCCTCAGATCCAGGGAACCAAAATTCAAAATTTTCTACTTTTAACACTATGAAGATGCTGTTCTTGAACTTCGTCAGAGAGCCGAAAGTGTTTCCACAAACTGCTTGCTTCTCGCGCAAACCTGTAAATATTGGTTCACAGAAAGTAACATTTGATTATTTTGAATTAGGATATCATTAGAGTTCATATAAAAATAAACGCTTTCATTAAAAAAAAAAAAAAAGGACATTTTAAATAGGCTGAAAAGAGCTCTTACTCAATACATGGTATTCTGAGGAGGTGAAATTGTCATGAAAAGATAAAGACAAAGTGATGCTTTTAGGTCAACTTAAAGGATAATCATCAAAAACTGTTGGTCTCTAAAGCCTTAGCACCAATTTCCTTCCACAGTTTTCAGTTTCTTGCTGTTATTTAAGCATGAGTTTTATGTTGTGATATTACTTTTATTTTGGGTATCTATCTCTTTTGGTTTCAAAGTTTGAGTAAATTTTGTAACATTGACTGCATAGCTGTAGGCTTATGTTAAAAAAAATTCCTTAGCATGGGGCGGGGAAAATTGTGTAGCAGTGAAGGGTTTAAAAAACAACAACAATGACAACAAACAAAACAAATACAGGCTATAAATTTTACAAAAAGGTTTATGTTGTCCGATTTTTCCACCATCCAACCATGAAGAGCACAAAGCAAGACCCATTAAATACACAGTTTTAATAGCAATCATAAGGGGCTTTTGTTTCCTCATTTTGGCGAAGCTCTGTTACAGAGATCTTGTTAAAACCCTGCTTTATATGGTTGTAAAACTTCTTTACCTTTACATGTTGCGATGCGGGACGAGGGGTTGTTTTGTGCGCTGGGATCATTAGTTTGTTGCTTTTCAATCTTACACTGGCTCATGAACTCTCTGTTTCATAAAAGAAAGTAAAGAGAATTTTGTTACAAGAAAATGTCAAAGAGCTTAAGAAAATATAGTAAAGATACGAGAGACAAATGGAAAAACAGAGAGACAGAGAAAGGAAAGAGGGAGGATAGACATAGACTGAGACAGACTGACAGACAGACTGATAGACAAACAGACAGACAGACAGATGGATAAAAGAGAGACCTACAGACAAACAGACCCACAGACAGATGAACATTGAGAGAGAAGGAGAGAGACAGAGACAGACATTCGTAAGAAGTGCAACTTAGTAATGTCTACATGGACAATTGTGGATTACTAGAGTGGCATCCCCTTGACTGCATGGCAACGGGCTGCACTGCTTTTTAGTCCATAGTTATTATAGTGCACATAAATTATGACTCAGGCGTGCAGAAGAGATGCGGCACTTCTTTAAGTTCATAGACAACTTTCCTTGTCTCCTAGCTTATTGTTAGACTACCTCCTTTTCCCAGAGTTTCTAGAGTTTAAAAAAATATTGCTCTGTAACAATAGGCCCTTCACATTTTTTTTAAATCTTTGTATTTACTATAAGCGTCTTACTTGAAAATGTGTGTCATTTATAACCTTAACAGAAAGATACTCTCTCTTTAAATATATATTCCATATCACAGACAGTTCAACTTGTGAATTATATAGGATCTAGTTTCATTTGTGTAGGCACTCGATGCGCGTAGTTAGGGCCCCCAAATTGCACCCTGCATAGGTTTTGGCGCACATGCTGATTACTTGCTTTCTGACTGTCAAAGATTCAAGATATGTTTCTTCAGGTAATAAAAGTTTCTATATTTTAACCAACATGACGCTTATCTAACGTTTCATTTTTACGTGCCTTAGAAAGATATTGATGTAGTGCTCCTGAGAATCGCCTATAAAAAATAGCTGGTCTGGTTGGGTGTTATGTGTTGTTGTTTTTTGTATTTGGTTTTACTTTGAAGTTGTTGTTTTTTTGCTTTGGATTAGTACAGGGTTTTTTTTTACTGGGTTTGCCTTGAGATTTGATTACTTCTTGTTGTTTAATAGCGCATGTTTTAGGTTTCTTCACTTTAATAAACTATTTTATCTTTCCTTTGATAAAAACTTGCACTTGAGTTGTGTTTGAGCACCTACTTTGTGTAGTTGTCTTGTATATGTGCAGGTGTCTTTATGAGTAAGCAATAGAAGCTTAGGAAAATAGAAGTTAGAGCGCCCCACAGTTTATACATACATACATACATACATAAACATATACACGAGAGAGAGAGAGAGAGAGAGAGAGAGAGAGAGAGAGAGAGAGAGAGAGAAAGAGAGAGAGAGAGACAGAGAGACAGAGAGTAAGAGAGAGACAGAGAGATGGTATCATAATTATATATCACATAAGTGTAGGTGTGAGTATGGGTAATACCTGTTGACCACAACATAGTGGTTACCCTCTACCATTTTGATATCTTTGCTGTCAATGCTGACTTGTTGGCATGATTTGCATTTCTGTTTAGAAAGGAAAGAAAAAAATATTTAAAAGTCATATAATGTAGCAAAAGATGAAAAAAAATGCAATAGTATCTCTCTAAGCAACCCTCTATTTCTTTTTCTTTATAAAACAAACAAAGCCAAAAAGTTTCATGTGCAACCAAAGTTCAAATGTTTTACTAATTGTTTTTGTAGTTTTTTAGGGTAGCATGTCAATAAAGTTAAGCAAGGCAAAGAATAGATCAAGCGGGAAGATTATCATTCCTAACATAATTTAGTTAAAATGAGCTATTTTGTATTATATCAAACAAAATTATAAATACATGTACATATAATTTTGTGAAGTGACATAAGAAATATTAGAAATTCAAGTTTTAGCTCTGTATATGTAATGATAAAACTAAACAAAACAAAAGCAATAAATCCCCTCAGTAATAGCAAAAAAATAGACCATCCAAGGACAACACCAGTACAGAGTTGATTCAAAACATAACAATATCAGCAAAGTAAATCACAGGCTTTTCCTTTGCTGAATTTCTCTGACCTTAGTTTTTTTCTATTCACTGCCTTTGTTGCATGCTTTCCCCTGCAAGCCTCACACACTAGTGGGCGTTGAAATACAATTAGCATATAAAAGGATATAAACATTTAGTATAAGTAATGGTTTAAGCTGATAATGTAAAGAAAAGCTTCAACTGTTACTTATACTAAATGTTTATATCTTTTTCAAACTTGGGTTAGCTTGAAGGAGCTGACTGTTTTGTCTAAGTTTTGTTGTGAAATTGTTCTCTGAGAAGAGTCAGGTATGACATGTTTATATGGCTTTGAACAGCTGGTATGTCAGCTTGGCGGATGTTGGTATCTGTAATTTTATTGTACAGTGAGCTGAGGTTCGGTTGCAATTCAGTGTTTTACAAATGTATAATTTATATAAGTGTAAGTAGCCTTAATCAGAAATCATAACCTCTAGAAATATGCTGTAGGTACATAGGGAAATATTATTATCTTTCAAAAAGAATCAGAACTAAACCAGTTGCCTGTTATTTGAATGGTTTAAACATGGAACTGAAAAAAAGGGGAAATTGATGTAAGTGTAGGTTTTCTTAATCACCTATCTAAACTGTTGTTTTGACGAAAATGAAAATCATACTGTATAAAGATCAGATATTGATTAATAAATCTAATCATTACGACTGTATTTCAGCATCTCTTTAATTTGAGATCTAAAAGCAGGCACGGAACACGCCGTGAAAAAAAATATAGTGATGTGGTTGCTAGCAACAGAAGAAGCAACAATAGAAACAACTGCGAAAATCTGCAGCACCAGAGGAAGAAAAAAAAAGGGTGGAAGCATAGCAATAGATGTATTAATAATTATGTTTAACACAGCTGTCAGCAGCAGATAGAAATTCCCAGTTAACAATCTGTAGCCATGTAATGAGGCACAGCCCCCCGTTTTAATACCTTTCCTTTGTGGACCATTTTCTTAAACAATCTTATCAATTTTGGCATTCTGCAGATTGTCTTTCTAAAATTACTTTATCTTCTGGGACACCTCGCTCCTACTACAGAATTTCTTAACAATTTCTTAAAAAGGCAATGCTCACCATGACAAAACTTTTCTCTTGAGGACCATTCGCCACATTTTCTTTAACGCTCTTTCCAGTTTTGGCACTCTGCAGAATATCTTTCTGATATAGCTTTGTCTTTTGGGAAATCTCATCCTCTGAAAGGTTGGATACTTCCTCAACAGCCTCTTCCATCATTTTGGCATTTCTTGTGTTTACAGTTTCTCTGTCATAGATTTCATCAAAAGCAAGCAAGATTGATTTTCCACAACCTGAAACACAAGAAATTGATTCAAATTACGTTTCTTGACATACAAATTTCCAAGGTTCTATTTTTCCCCCTATAAATGAGCATAGACATGTCTCCCCCACCCCTAAACAACAACAGTTTCATATGGAGGCAAAAATAATTTGAAGGACATTTTGTTGTTTAAAGAATTTAACGATACATATGTCCAACTTTGATAGCTCATAAGAAGTTCAATGTTTTCGAACAGGTAGACCTGACATAAAAAAACTATCACAGAAAATCATGAAAGTTATTGATTACTAGATAATTCAAAGAAAAAAAAACGTCTCATGAATAACTTTTTCCTAAACCGTAACCACAAAGTTTTGTATCTCAAAGTGGAAACTTTAAAAAATATAATAATTTAACGGGAATCAAGTAGCTTTACTGTTCAGCAATATAGTTATAGTTAATTTTCATGCCAAAAACTGTGTATGCTCAGACTTTACACAGGAAAGGCAAACCATTTAAGTCAACATGGCATGAAAAGAACAAGAACAACTCCAAAAAGATGGGCACACTATATTGCGGAAACGTGCACATTAAATCTCTCATCAAATTTGTATGAAGATTCATTAAAATAAAACTTTAATAAAAACATTTGAACTCTTAAACTAGCCATTCCTTTTGATAAAGGTATAACATATTCGATCAGGCAATAAAAAAAATGATAAAAAAAACTTGCATGGACACACAAAATAGAACATTAAAAAAGTGTTAATGCATAGATTATCAAGTATTTTTCTATCAGATCCCTTAGTGTCATGAACAAAAAAACCTGCCTCGTGTTTGCACTGGTGTAACTTCATTTCCCACAGTGTTATATCTTATTATTAGATTGCAGTCCTGGATATCAAGGCCCTCATGAGCGTCAGTTACTGGTGTAGCCACGAGTAGTCTTGACCCACCTGCCTTGAATTGCTTGATAGTTTCCCTTCGTTTGCTAATTGCCATACCTTTTAAAAAAAATTTATGAAAAAAGAAAACAGCATCAATACTGATTTAAGACAGCTATTCTTATGATAATTTATTCTAATCTCCCACGAAATAATATGAATGTCTTCACTCTCTAAGACATCTTCAGCTTTCAGAAAATGTAAATAAAAAGTCTATGGATTTATTGTTGACTCTATGATATTCCGGGGCTGGCAAACAATTTATATCTCATATATTCAATAAAAAATAAAATTCTTCCTCACCTCCTGTTAAGGCTGAAGTCCCTAGTTCTCGAAGAAACCCATCTCTGGTGTTCTTTATCCATGATGTTAAAGAATTAGCTAACAACGTGTCCTGTACAAAGATAACTCCCCTTGAGATGTTTTTCTCTCCATCCTCAACATCCTCTCTTTCCAGATTCTCTTTGATTACGCTTTCCAAAATCTGGAGGTTTTCATTGCCTTGCCCAGTCTCTCTTTCTCCAAGCTTTAGGAGTTCTAAAATTTAAAATAAAACAGGTTAGAGCTAATGCATATATTTTAGCAATAAAACAATACTTTAAATTCTTTTCATGAAATCTCTTGAAGCAGCAGGTTACAAATTTATAATTTAATGCCACAAATATAACTGTAGCTCACTCCTCATCATCATCGGTATTTTGATTAACGTGCAGGTACTGGGGCAACATCCACATCAGTGGACCCCCTTCCAGGTAGCTGGCTTGCTGCACGCATGGCTGATCTCACACCAGATCTCCAGGTGTTTCTGTCATGAGGGTCAGTTGTTGAGAGTTTCCAGTCTTTCCGATCCCTCTCTGTCACCTGCTTCCATGTCATTCTGGGTCTCCCTTTTCCACGACTTCCTGTTACTTGCATGTCCAATGCTGTTTTGATAGCTCCGCTTGACCGTTCCACGTGGCCATACCACCAGAGTCTTCTTTCCTTCAGAATGAGGTTCAGGTCCTCAAGGCCAAGAAGCGTCAATAGCTCATTTGACCTGGTGGTGGCCACATCTTCTGGCTTCACATTGCAGATCTTTCTTATCATTGCCCTGTCGTTTCTCTGCAGGCGTTGAAGGTTTGGCTTGGTCAAGGGCCATGTCTCGCTAGCATGGAGCATTGCACTCCGCACACAAGTGCTGTACACATGACCCCGCGTCTTGTATGAGAGGTGGCGAGACAAAAGAACTGTGATTGATAACAAAAATTTGATGCATTTTTCCTAAAAGTTTTCATAACTTAACACTTAATACAATATATATCCTTTTGTGTTTATAGGGTTTTAAACTTTTATAGGCATAGTCTGACTGAACCAATAACTTCAGCTATTTAAAAAGCACCTAAGATTTCTCTATTTACAAACTTGTGAACCATGATTATCAATTTTAGTTACTTTTATCACTTTCAGTATAACATATATGACATACTTTCATTTATTATCTAATTTGTTTTGATGTTTTGTTATATATTTATAAGAGGGTGATTTAAAAATGGCCATCATAAATATTTTTCTGTTTTTGATATGTAACATTTAATATTTGGTGGGTCAGTTAATGTGCACGTTTTAATATTAATGAATACTTTATGTTATCTTCAATAATAAAAAAAATCATAAACAGATAATGATTTGTTAAAAAAAGCGTACAAAAACTTTTGAGGATTATCCATACTGCCTTATTAAGTATCACTTATCATAAAAAATGACAATATGTTCCAAACCTTTAAAAAATCCGTAGCATGTTTCCTCAGCTCGTGTTAGGGTTTTTTTATCAGTGAATCTGCTAAAACTTTTTTTGAGGAAGTCTAAAACCTCACACCACTCCAGTAAATCATAGAGTTGCAAGGCTTTATTAAGTTTCTGGATAATAACAAAGACCAAAGGGATAGTAAACAAGAGGCTTCTTATAAGGATCATGATGCACATTAAATTTTTGGCACTGCAACATATCTTTTACTTGAATTGAAAATAATGAATTAAAGATAGAAGCACATATTCCAGAATAAAATAAAATTAAATTAGTATTAAACAAACTTAACACACTGATAATAATAATTGTAATAATAATAATAATAATAATAATAATAATAATAATAATAATA
>RQTK01000671.1:0-50393 GCA_003991915.1 Elysia chlorotica | reverse complement strand
GGGAGGAGAGGTGAGGGAGGGAGGGGGGAGGGGGGAGCAGGATAAAGAAATCCCACCTGTATTTCTCTGTCTTATGTTTCAGCCACATGCACATCAGTTATATCAAATAAATAAAGACAAAAAGAAGCATTATTACATTGGACAACCTTTAAGTACTCCACAATGACCGATAAAGTGTCTTTTAGATGTTTTTGAGTAACAGCCTTCTTGTCCAAATCAACCACCCACTGATAGTAAGGTTGGCTTTTCTTATCTGTTGGAAAGCTGTCTACATAAATCTTCAGCTCCTGGCTATCCGATTCTGTGACAGGAATAGAATAAAGAATAAAATAATATGTCGTTCTTGTCATATGAACACAAATACAAATAAAGATTACATTCACAACATTATTATAGGCATGACAGTTGGTAGCTTTTCATCATTTAAAGTCTCCAATGCCTTTCTAAGCATCCCTTAAAAATGAATGCAAGAAAAAAAATTCATTTGGATCAAATTTTTCTCTCTTGAGATGGCATGACTTAAACTTGGCCAATTGCCTTCCTTTAAGGCATTGCAATGTACAGCATTCCTCTTGCAGAGAACAAGGCATTCTTTGGCAAAGCAACATCATTAGTAGGCTACTAGCATGGCACGTTTCCGAGAAATTCCATTTTGACATTACTTTATCAGTGCAATTGTTAGACCAGTATCTATATTAAGGTAATGATAAAATTAAAATGCGACAATTTAATTTTGACGAACTTAAGAAGAATAATAGTATGTTTCGAACTGCTGACACAAAAGCAATTTTTTTTCAAAGGTACAAGGCTAAAAAAAATTTATTATGTGACTATGCTAGCTTGTAATAATAAAAGGGCCTTCTTAAACCTAGGCTATACAGAGAAAGCCCCCACCAGACACAAATTATAATTCGTTTAGGTATTCTGGCAAAAGGTATAATTAATTTATTTTACAATACATAACTGTGTTAATGGCCTTTTATAATGCTTAGATGAGGGTATCTTTTCACATAAACTGTAGCACAAACCTGTGACAGTCTTTAAAGCATATTGTTCCAATTTCTGGATGACATTCACAATTTCGATGCAATGTCTCTTCTTCAGCTTGTAAAAAATCTCTGCATTTGGATAAACAGGATATTATAAATTAACCCATGCAATAACAAGTTTTCAATTTAATAATTTTTTTTTTAAACAAACTTAAAAAACAATTTTGGGTCCTTTTATTTTTTTAACCAATAGAAGCAAACTCATTTTAAAAAGAACAAATCTATATTGAAAATATTCATGCATACACCATCACCAAAATGCCTACACATTCATATGTACTCTTGATACCCATACATCTGATTATTGTTTGAACAAAAGAAAAGTGTTGAGGTATTTAGATTGACCAGAGAAATGGAAAAAGAAATACAATAAAATTCTCTGGTTTCAGTTCACATTCCCTTAATTAAGTAACATAAACAGATAATGATTTGTTAAAAAAAAGCGTACAAAAACTTTTGAGGATTATCCGTACTGCCTTATTAAGTATCACTTATCATAAAAAATGACAATATGTTCCAAACCTTTAAAAAATCCGTAGCATGTTTCCTCAGCTCGTGTTAGGGTTTTTTTATCAGTGAATCTGCTAAAACTTTTTTTGAGGAAGTCTAAAACCTCACACCACTCCAGTAAATCATAGAGTTGCAAGGCTTTATTAAGTTTCTGGATAATAACAAAGACCAAAGGGATAGTAAACAAGAGGCTTCTTATAAGGATCATGATGCACATTAAATTTTTGGCACTGCAACATATCTTTTACTAAGAAATTGATTCAAATTACGTTTCTTGACATACAAATTTCCAAGGTTCTATTTTTCCCCCCTATAAATGAGCATAGACATGTCTCCCCCACCCCTAAACAACAACAGTTTCATATGGAGGCAAAAATAATTTGAAGGACATTTTGTTGTTTGAAGAATTTAATGATACATATGTCCAACTTTGATAGCTCATAAGAAGTTCAATGTTTTCAAACAGGTAGACCTGACATAAAAAAAACTATCACAGAACATCATGAAAGTTATTGATTACTAGATAATTCAAAGAAAAAAAAACGTCTCATGAATAACTTTTTCCTAAACCGTAACGACAAAGTTTTGTATCTCAAAGTGGAAACTTTAAAAAATATAATAATTTAACGGGAATCAAGTAGCTTTACTGTTCAGCAATATAGTTATAGTTAATTTGTCCTGGGCCCATAACCTGTTGAGATTGAGGTAGTCATCGTGGACTAGATCTAGACTCCAATGGAGGATTAAATAAGATTATAAACTAATGATAAAACAACTTTGACATCAGAGGGATTCAACCTGTGTGTTCTTTATTCTTGTTTTACATCGAGAAGAGGGAAGAAGCAGGAAGTGGAAAATAACAATAATAATAAACAATCGTACATAAAAATACTCGCACTTTAGCAATGCGGATATTATTATTCAACACTCTTAATAGCATACACCGTCACAAAAATGCCTACACATTCATATGTACTCTTGATACCCATACATCTGATTATTGTTTGAACAAAAGAAAAGTGTTGAGGTATTTAGATTGACCAGAGAAATGGAAAAAGAAATACAATAAAATTCTCTGGTTTCAGTTCACATTCCCTTAATTAAGTAAATAAGAAAATAATTTAACAGAGCTATGAGACAAATGTCTGACGTCTGACTGCACCTGACACATAGTTGTACCTTCTTCATGACTTTTCATTTTCTTCTCAGGATCTTTGATTGTTGAGATGCATACAACATCCAGGCGGCTACATAGTTTCAGGATATTCTCTTTCATTTTATTTAAAGTTCCTGCTTTTTCTGCACTTAAGCAGGCTGTCAACCCAACAACCTGCCAAAAACATTTGAACAAGGAGAAGTTCTTATGAAAATGAATAAACATAACTATGCAGTTTATCAGTTGATATGAAAGCAGAAAAACTTGAGACTGCAATAGTATGGTAGCATGTGGGACCTGATGCATATATTTTTCAATGTGCTGTGGATTGGGCGCCTGAGATGGAAAGTTATGCTTGTTCTATTTTTCACTAAACAAATAGATACACTAAACTTATTAGTTCTCACACTACGTCAGAGATAAGTTTTCCTGATAATAGCCGTTTAACATAACCCTTAAATTTTGTGGACTAAACTGGTATCTTCACTATTAACTTTACTGTATCTTACTTTTACTTCTCTGATCCCGCAGCCATCTGAGACTGGGCACTTTGATTGGATCCCATAACAAATAATTTTTAAGTTTGGTAACTTCAATGTCCCTGGGCCTTGTGGGCCACTATTGCCCCTATTATTTTTAAGAAAAATTTGTCCCCATTTCTCTTTTATTATCTGCCTTTCTCAAATCTATTTTGTCACACAAATTCCTTTCCACCATTTTCTCTGTTTGTCCCTCTCTCTCCTAAAACACACAATATGCACATATTTCAAGATCTTCAGATCTTTCACAGACATTTCCCCAGCACATTGTACAACGTGGGAGAACTTTAGGGTAAGATAAGGAAAATAAAAACATAGAACAGGTGAAACTTTAATACACTTGTGCAAACCTGGGGCAAGTCACCAGTTGACTCTGATTTGGTCTGGAGGTAAGAAAGCATGAGATTGTTGTAGGATTCACCCTTTCGTGTGCGGTGACACTCATCAAAAATAAGTAATGTAAATGTGGTAAGGCTTGGAATGGTTTCCTTATTCAAATGGTTCTCTAGGATGCGTGGTGTCATCACAAAAACATCAGAAACATCCAGCATTTTGTCCAGAGGCATACTGTCACCAGTCAAGTTTACCACCTAGATGAGACAAACAAAAAAGGAAGAAGTATTTTCATATTCTCTCAACTTTTTATTTGTACATGCATAACTCAGAGTCAAAACAGTTTGATACTGTCCATATGAAATTTGAAGGATTGTGTTCCTCATAAATCGATTAAAATTATCCGATACAATATTGTTTTTTAATTGTTTTGGCAAACATAAAAGAGAAGAGTACATCTGCTTCAGATTTTGTTTTTATTTTAAGTCAACAAATGTAACATTTAATGATATGAACTAGTTTTTATACACATTTAATATTAACAAGTGTTTTTGTTTTTTTTAGTGTTTTATCCTTTGTGTTACTGTTTGTGAGAGAATTATATGTTTTGATAACCAAATACATTCAAATATCTTCTCATCCAGATCCTATACTTATATAACGTTTTCAAGTTAATGTTCTACTCTAAAATGCTGTTCATTTTTCTTAAGTATTTTGAATACCTATAATTTCCTCCATATTTACAAAAATTAACCTGAAAAGAGATCATACACTGTTAAAAATTATTCAGCTACACTGAGTCTTTAATTATAGTTTTCGTCGCAACTTTGCAGATCAGTTGAAAATAAACTTAAAAATTAAATATGTCCCTTAAAAAATTAAATATGTAAAGTGATCTAAAATGCTAAGTATTTTTATGGTCTATTACAAATTCCAACTTATGTAAAGTTACATATCTTGCTGCCTATTAATGTATTATTCCACAAACTTCATCTACTGCTTTACAAGTATGCAAGTGGAACAATCTATGATTTTATGTTGGTATAACAAGGAAGTAGGAATTTTGTGAATACCAACACACACAAAAATTGTATTAAAATAAAAAGTTTGCATGAGAAATGATAGTATCTTTTTTTCTGTTCTTGATCTTAAAATTAAATATTATCAAGTTTCATAATGTCTTGCTTTCCAGGCTTTCATTTTTTAAACTTGTTCCCATCACCCTGCACACGTGTAATGCAAGTCGATAAGCTCTTGTGCTTAGCACCTTTTGTATTGATCTGCACACCTTCCATTTCAAAATAACAAATATAAAAGCATTTACCTTTTCAAATTTTTGAAAGTTCTCTAAAATAGTGTGCATACAAGGCCTAAAAACATGCGATATGAAAAGGTTAAAATGTCCAATGTTTTGTTTTTGTAAAATTGATAAAATAACGGATATCTCGCTGTCAAGATCTTCTGTACGAACCTAAAAAATGTTCCATAGCTTCAACCTGGCTGCTTTAAACACAAAAATTAGTATTAGGCACAAAAACTGTAAAGTAAGAACAATGCAGTCAATTTACCCGGAATTCAGAAGACAGGTATCTGTCAAGATTTTTAAACTGCCGCTCCACAAGAGAACCAGTTTGTGCCAGGAAAACTACTTTTCTTTTCTTGAACCCATCACCTACAATTGAATTTGCACATTGTCAAAAGTATAAAACAACACACAAAAAAACAATAAATAACTAAAAAAACAAAACCCACTATAATTCTTATTATACAAATTCAAATTCAAAAGCCTTGACTACTTTATTAGTCTAAACACTAAAAAACTTTCCACAAACCGTATGTGCAGTGCAGGTTGGATAGCCTTGTTGAGTTCACCCCAATTTGTATGTAACTATTGTTGTTGGTAAAAGTCAATTAAACAAAAAACCCATCCAAAAACAGCTCAATTAAGGTGCTTGGTGGACATATGACATAAAATAGCCCCTAGTCAACACTTACAGGGTGCTTCTGAGAATCTAGGTGAAGGGTTGTAGATTTTTAGGGAGTCCAAAATTCAAGGGATGACTAAAAACATAGAGATTAAGTTGGAATCAAAAGACTATCTAGTTGAAAATGATCCCAATATCATTAACACTCTCTTCCTCATGTATTAAAAAAAATAAAAGTACATGTATTTTACCAATTAAAAACAACTATCATATAAGCTTTAAAAAACACTTTTGCTTATTGCCTCTTTAATAAACTGTATTTAAATTATGAAAGAAAAAACCAAGGCCGCCTGTCAAAAAATTAAGATTTTGAAAAGAAAAAAAAATGCAAACACTTCAGTGTCAACTTATACCATTTTCTAAACCAAAGACATTTTTTTCAACCCTTTTTTTCTACACATCCTGTCACAGAGAAAAGAAAATTGGGTGGAACTTGTAATAATGATAGCAATGAAGTGAGGTAGGGCCCACTTGTCTATTCAGTATCAACAAATTTATTAAACATACTATTTGAAACTTAAAAGATGTCAATATAAGAGGTTTGTAATATGGACCTAGATTATCCCGTAAAAAACATACAAAACATTTGTATGAAGCAAATCTTAAAAATGAGCGAAAAAACAGATTGGAAACCTCAATTGGTAAGGCTAGTGGTTTAAATCTTGTCCAAAAACATTTTTAAAAATATCTTTGGGGCTAGATTACAAAACAACAACATTACAAAGGTGTATATAAGACATATATAGAGGAAACAAATAATCTTTCAAGCATCACAAGAACTATAGAACATACAGTTTCTTAACAAAAAATAATAAATACCCATTCCATTCCTCAAATGTTTAAAAATGATATGTATTGCAACATTTGTCAAGTCATTTCCAGTAGGTGCATAGATGATGGTGTTTTTTCCTTTCACAGCACTTTGTGCCAACTCTTCCTGATATTCTTGAAGTCTTAAGCCAAAAGGACCTGTTTTAAAAAGTATGTGATTATAAGTGGTCACAAATTTAGAGATTTATCAATTAAGCAGTTTTATGGTTGATAGAACAAAGCTCATTTCATTAGAATCTGTCAAAAGGGCAAGAAAATATAATAAATCAGACAACCTGTTCTCTCATATGCTTACATTATGATGTATGAAAGTTCTTTATAAATGCAAACAAGCAAGTAAATTCTTCTTCATTAGGTTTCAAATGAACTATACTAGTAAGGTGTTCCTTATTCCTCTTTTCCTAATGGTAATCATTATGTATCTTCCAAATATTGAGATAAAAAAAAATTTAAAATTCATAACAATGAGTATCTACAAAGGTTGTTTTTGCTTGAATTTCAAGATATATGATGATATCCATCCCTGTGCTATAAAATAAAATCTTGATGACTTTTCTGACAAGTATGAACTCTTTCATGAATATAAAGTACTTATATCTCTAGACGAGACAAACTTTTGTTTATATGTAAGGTTTGATATGGCAATGAAGTCTTTGGCCTCGTCTGGAGTATCCCTTTTCCTAAAATTAATACAATGATACGAACAAGGTGATGGTTTTTCAACTACATATTTTTGAGACAATTGGGACCCTAACTGTTAGACAGGAAAAAAATGCACAAAGGATGATTGCTGTACAGACCTTTCATATTTTCCATAAATTCCATAAATTCAAATGGCCATTCAGGATTTCTGGGTCGTATATTCTTAAAAATTTCAAGGCACATCTCATATGCATTTCCTTTCTGAACTGCAAACTGTCGTGATTTCTAATTGAGAAGAGAAACAAAGGGATGATTAAAAAAAAAAACAAGGTATTCTATATGTATAAGAGACATAAATATTGTTTCTGACATATAATAATTAAATAATATATTTAAACTGACAGGTCCTAGAGCACCCATACAAAACAAGTCACTAAAGTGAAAAAACATTTGCACAAATACTGTTATAGGTTTAAAGTTTACTATTTCTATTATGTCTTAATCAAAATGATACTCTTGTTTCTGATTGTTGAGCCATATTATCCCATTCAATAGTCATTTTTAACTGCTGCAACAGTGCAACATACTCTGACTGATCCAAGTTGATTCACATAGAAATATACAATATTTTGGTGACTTGGGCTGATATCTAAGGAAAGCCCTAGTCAAAACATATTGTTATAGAAAACATTTTCTCTTTTATTTAATTTACCATAATTACAACATCACAAAATAGTAGACCCTTATTCCAGCCTTGAGTTGGAAGTATAAATGATAAGCATGTATTATTAGTAAGGTGCCAACACTGAAATACATATAGATGTTACATTTTCCTTACTGATTGGAGCTGACTAATTATAATGAAGAGGGCAATGAATTTTTAAAAGGTTTGAAATGGTTAATATTACATGTCATCTTAAACAATGGTATGAATGGGGTAATAATAAATGATATGGAATTGGTGATACTGTTAATAATGAAGTTACAAATCAAGACCAGTAACCACTGAAGGATAAAATTAATTTCGTTTTTGAAAGTCAGTGGCTTTTTGTCTGTCTGTAAGTGTGTGTGTGTGTCTGTCTATCTATCTGTCTGTATGTCGGTCTGTCTCTGTCTCTGTCTCTCTCTCTCTCTCTCTCTCTCTCTCTCTCTCTCTCTCTCTCTCTCTCTCTCTCTCTCTCTCTCTCTCTCTCTCTCTCTCTCTCTCTTTCTTCCTTAAAATCAATCTGTTAGTACCATACTCTGTGAATTTGCACAAGGCCAATTTACATTCCTTTCAGGGACTGAGTTAATCAGACATCACTATCATTTTCAATGGCTAAAAAACTTTGTCTTATAGTTATAAATTTTTGTGCTTCAAGAATTCAAGTATATGTGATAATTATTAAAAACACAGATTTAAAAAATAAACATGAAAACCAATAAATTACCTCAGTAAGATATTTTTTCTCAGTCATAAATAAGCAGATCTTGGACACTTCTTCCCTATCTGATAATTGTTTCACAAAAGATCCATTCAACATCTGGAACAAGGTGGTTGATACTTTTTCAACATTATGTTTCCCACCCGGCTGACAGTTTATATAATCTGAAATGCAATCAGTGATGAATCGAGATTTTATGTATGTTGAAATAATCTAATATTTAAGAGGTTTTTGTTTTCTGCAAACCATGCAGCATATGCGACATAGACCTACAGAGAACATACAAAAAGTACAATGAAATAAGATAGTCAACTTATTATAAAGAGCTCCTCCCCTCCCCCCAACAAAAAAGGGAATTATGAAATATCCTAATATGCCACATGAGCATTGACAATAATCTATAAACTGTGTGCACTACTAAACTTTTCTATGTGTATAATGTTTAGAAAAAGGAAACCCCGGACCTGTAGTAGAATTTTGTTGGAATCTTTGTAGAACAGTTCTCAGCTCCAAAACCAGCTCAGCATCTTCACTGTCATCTTCAATTATGCACTGGACCAAGTCTTTAATCATGTCTGCATTCTCAGCATCAAGTTTTGTCTTCATGAGCTCCGTACATTTAGACCCTGAAAATGTGACCTTTGACAATAAAAACTTTGTGTAAAGAATAATAACTTTATTATCTGTTATAATTATTTGAAAATCATACCTATGTACATTGTACACAATTTAAAAGTAACAAATATATGTTTATTGCTAATTGTCTCTGCTGATGATGTGATGAAAATGATGTACATTTGACTTTTTAAAATCCAAAGGTTGTTGATGGGGTGGGTTAAAGTACCTCTAGATTTCATTTTCATTCATAAACACAAGATAGGTAAAAGAATTTTTTTTTTATTTGCCCTATAGGTGCTTTTCTGAGGTTAACCAAACTCAGAGGGAGCTAGCAAAATCCATGGAACTATAGGCCTAACGTTCATAGATTAAGAAGGCCATATACTTTAGTAATTGGTGCTCTTAACAGACAAACAGGAGGTTTCAGGTCCAGTCCTCAGATGCTGCCTCTGTCTCTATGTAGGGCTCCTCTTAAAACCTAGCTGAAACAAAACTTATTAAATATCTTAAGGTGTCCAAATTTATTCAGGGCATGTACGTAATCTCTGAAGAAATAAATAAAACATAGTCTAAAGATAATTCCTAGTCAATAATGCATATACTAGGACTACATATCAATGAAATACTATGAACTGAGAGTAGGTTATTTACAACAAAAAAAGAAATATGTAGCCAAATAATATTATATGAATGCTCACAAAGCAGAGGGCTTGCACTAATCACAGGCTTGGGTAATAGGTACTCCATCCATGTGTCCCTCAGTGCTTCAAAAACAATCTTAAGGTATTGTGGATTAGGCACATAATTGGTTGCCTCACTCATTGCGCTTATGAAGGAAGCTTGATTCCACTTCACCTGTTGGTTTTCAGGATATAAAGGAAGTGTCTTTACGCACTAGTTATGGTGTTTCTGTCTCAATATTGCTAACTGGTTTTCTTTTCCAATTTTGCTATATATATACATGCAATTTACATATAACTATTGCTGTAATATTTTCTCTGTCCTTCAAAAAGCAAACGTCTGTCCTAATTTAATGTCCTCTGGGTCTAAAGCAAGATTGTATAGGGCCTACAGTCTCAAATAAAGTTATTGAGATAAAAAGTTATGGTGTGTTAATTCTCTAAGTTCTTTTATGCATTGACATATCAGCATGAAATTAATGTTACAAAGCTCAAATAACATTTACAAAAAATAAAAGATGGCGTTTGTTCGGGCATATACTGCGACGCGACAGAGAAATCCCAGGCAATAAAGCCATGGAAGGATTCTTTGTCCCACAGGGGACAAATACAGGGGAAGACCAATTACTACCTTGCCAGTGGTCTTGAACAACGACTTGTCCCGTTTAGAAAGTAGTAATTATTGTCTTAAAACCTTCAAAGACATTGAAAACTGAAAAAGATAGCAGAACAGAGGGATCAGTGGAGGATTCTATGCACAAGAATACAAAAGGAAGCTGAGGCGTTGCAGTCTGACGACTATGATGCGGAACGGCGATAAGTCAGTAGGTCAGTCAAAAGATGTAGATCTATTGATAGTTTCAAAACATATCTATATCTAGCTTCTTTTCTACAACTGCCAATAATTGAACTAGATATTAATTAGATTTATTGTATTAGACATGGGCCTAGATTTTCTCTAGCTATATATTATATCATCTAAATCTGCATCTAGAATCTAGTTCTTAAGTAGTTGTGAATTATTATAGATGTAGATTCGAGATCTGAATTAAAACCTGAAGGTGATATTGTCTTACCTCTGAGATTCGAAATTCAAATCTGGTTATGATAGATTATATTTAACATTAATACGTATATTATGTATAACTTAGAGACATCTACCTTAAATTGCTCTACACTTGATCTATCTCATGAGAGTAAAATACCTGCGCAGGTGTCACTTCAACGCTCTATTTTTAGCTTTCACAGAAAAGGCTCTGGAGATTCCCAACAGGCGCGTGACGCCGTCTTTCATTTTCAAAATAAACAAAAAAAAAAATCTCGCTGATGCTGACACCGTTGCAGTTGCCATAAACAGGGGCAGGGGCAAAATAAGGCACATGATATCAGCAAGCGTAGTCATCAAAGATTTCGCCAGATATTTCCGAGCAGTGGTAAGAAGTTGGCTCAAATTGAAATCGACAACACAAAAATGATTTCTCTTTCGTCGCTTTGTGAGATTATAACCGTAGATGGGTCGGTATGTTGGCCTACTCATCCCTCAAATAATTATGTTATTTAAGCTTAGGCCTACATAAATATAGGAGAGAGAGAGAGAGAGAGAGAGAGAGAGAGAGAGAGAGAGAGAGAGAGAGAGGGGGGGGTAGGTCATGCCTTTGTTAATTGAGGCAGGCAATCAGATTATGCAATGCGAATGTGGATGTAGGCCTATTCAATCTTTTTCTAGCGATATTAAGGCGGTAAAAATTGCCTGTATGATAGTAGTACCTCTTCAAAAGAATTTTTATTTTGGATGTGAATGGATCAGTCGGACCACAATACATGAAGTGTTTGTCCTATGCCTGGCTATTATTATATTACATAAGCTCCCTGGATGTCTGTCAGACTGCCAGTGTCAATATGCCTATCCTGTAGATGAGGTGGGAGTTGCAAGTACACGTACTTGCACGTACTTGCATGTGTCGCAACTTTCAGGATCAGTTCTATTTTTAGACGACTCCCTTGCCCCTAAGCTCTATTTTTAAAAGACTTGTTCCGTCTCTCATTACGATTATCGGGAATTTCCGAGGTTGGGAAATCACTAGAGATTACTCGGTGATGCTTAGTTCCAAATGTATAATGCGCCAGCCCTTTCCCCGATATTAATCACTACCAGGTTCTTGGCGTCTTGCAGCAATATAAACGTGCGCATGATTTAAACAGATCTTTTATGGTTTTGTCATCAGCAGACAACAGTAGACGGCACGCGATATAGATTTAGTCTAGATCTTCCCAAGAACACTCAGCTAAACTGACCAAGAAAAACAACAGAGATGCCTTCAAGTTTTACTAACAATTCCACAAAAGGTAAGCTTACCCTGTGCTTGTACCAATTACGAAAAAGTTTATACGATACGCAGAATAGTGTATCCAAATTTTGCTGTACGTAGTAATCTCTACATAGCATGTTTCTGTCTAAACAATGGTTATAAATGCTGTCTATCGGAATCATTCTATTTCTAGTTAGACAGACATCGACAGCATTCTTTCTTTGGAGCTAAGAAACGTTTTAATTATTAGGTAGATTGGCTTAATTCGACGATCAGACCAAATAATTTGATTTGATAAAAACACTCAAACAATTATACTGCGCAGCCTAGGCCATAGCAAAATTTGACCAAAACACTACATGTATTGCTTAGAGCAAAATTTGGAGAAAACTCGTATAAGAAAGAGGCAGAAAACAATTTTTATATTGTGCCTATAGCCGCTACCACTTATAACACATTAGCATTAGTATAAAACAAAACACATCAGCCCAAGAACATCTCCATCTAATATTTATATACTAGATCTAATCTGGTCTAAAAGTTATACAAGTGATGTTTATTCTATTTTATAGATGCTGTTGTTAAATAGAATAATGATGACATGATACCAATTGAAATTACATTGATAGAAAAAAGTTGAAGTTACTAAAACCTCATATTTTTAGAGATATTGCAATGATACAAAAAACAGAAAAAAAAACAAAAACAAAAAACAAACAAACAAACAAACGAAAAACATGATTAAGTGACACAAAAAAATGCATCTTGTCTTCAAATGTTTTGTTTCCATCAACTGTAGCCAAGTTGTATAATTTCATGGATGGTTAATTTGCTGTACTATGATTCATCATCATGGGCCGTTCAAATATAATCTTACATCTATTTTGTTTTCCCCATCTCTTAATACTATTCTTACAACAGCCAATTCCCCCCCCCCCCTCCTCTGGGGTGTGAGATTATATTTGAATGGGCCCCTTTCCTAACTGTATATATGGCATAAATCAAACTCAAGGCTCAGTCAATATGTTAGCAAACTGACAGTGTATTGGCAGTCATTGAGCTTAGCAGATAATGGATCCTGATACTCAAATGAAACTTTGATTTGTAATTTGTGGAGGAAAATTGTGAAACAAAATTCCATTTAGAATCAGTACACTATTTAAAAAAATGTATATCCTTATTCCGGTAAGACAATCATGTTGAATTGGTATATTTTTTATCCTCCATATAAAACTATTGAATTTTTATTAACTTTATTTTGCAGACAAACACCATGGAATGATCCAGAGAGCAAAATTTGGAGACTATCACAATAGTGTAACAAAACAAATCATCTCTAGCGCATCAAATCAGCCAGTCAGATCATTTGATTGTGCCCTGGAAGGTTTTAAAGATACAGTGGATCCACTTGAAAATAGAGCCATAAAACACAGTGGTGCACAAATCATAACTCCTTCAACCTCGGCTGCGGAGGCTGATGGCACACACAAAGGAATCCCAAGATCTCAAGTCACCAAAGACCTGACAGAGGATACCAAAGAGTATGAGCATCAGAAGGGCGTTTTGCTTTCTTTTTCCAAATCACATAATGGTTTTCTAAAGGCTACTGTTCGGAAAGCCATCGAGTTTATGCTAGATAGAAGCCAAAGCACAGCATTGATTGACATTATTGCAGCTTATGTTTATGTCAAACTTGGTCGTATCCCCACAGGAATTGAAGTTTATACCACGATGATGGACTATGATTTTCATGAACAAACTATTGTGAAACTGTTTGCTGACTATGTTAAAACAGAATCAGGAGCAAACACTCTCAAATCAATACTGAATTGCAGCAGTTTTGACCACCAACATCTAAATGAGTGTGCCGAATCCAACACATTATCACATTCCTCTCCAGGAAGTTCAACTCAGCAACCTAAGACAGATAGGTTACAAGAAGAGAAACAAGCTTCCAATATGCCAGAATCAGATGAACTTCATTCAAAGGAGAAAACGTTTACAACTGAGAGCAGCTTAAGTCGGGATGATCTGGTTAAAATGCTTGTTGAGAAAGAAAATGCAAAGTTAAAAGACCAGATGCTCTGCAGAATATGCAAACAGCGTCAAATATCGGTAGTGCTACTTCCTTGTGGTCATGTGGTGCTTTGTAATGTGTGTAGTGAGCCTTGCCAAGTGTGTCCATGCTGCCAAAAAGTTGTGCTAGCAGAAAAAAAAATATTCCTAGGCTAAGGAGAGTTAATTATTAATAATAAAAAATCGTTCTGACAACCCAGAAGCAAAAATAATTTCAAATTTCATTTTCAATATTTCTTAGTGATGCTACTTTCCCAACTTTTTTTTAAAAGAGGAAAGTATTATCAAAATTATCACCAATCAAAGATAATAATTATTATCTTTTCACGCAAAATTCCTAATTTAAATATTTGAAACCTTTTTACTTGGTTTTCTTTGAAGAAAAATTACCATATACTCTTACCCAAGATAATTGCATGTATTGAAACCACAATGATATTGCAAACAATCTTGTTGGTGACTGCAATATATGAGAACCGTTCCTTCCCCCTAATTCGGCAGCTATAAAAAGTTTATAGCACAATAAGTTACAAAAAGGAACGTCATCCTCCAAAACGGGAGGTTCGTATTCGACCCATATTCGAGTGCAGGTACATTTTTCCTTACTGGTTGAGCCAGTGCCAGTATAAATGTGACAGTCACTGTCCGAGTATTTTCGCTCTGGGGGCCATTATATGAACTTTCTTAAGACCAAGGAGAAGCTTCACTTTCCTCGACCAAAAAGATCAAAATAAAAGATAGATTTGTAAATTATGTAAATACAGTACAAACAAATTGCACATTTGTTTTGTATATTGCTTCATTTCAATTGAAAATGTTTGTTTTATTTTATAAAAAAAATAGTGAGTGAAATTGGAATTGAATTGAATTTCTGTCAACATATAAATGAATATATATCGAAAAATACTACATATGCAATGTTGGGGCAGGCTCCAGGTACAAACAGCATAACATGTTATTTACTTATGTCATTTTAAAGCTAATTTTGTGTACAAAGTCTTGTATTAAAAACAACGTAAAGACATTGTATATTCTTAAAATTCCTGCACATGTTTACTTGTTAACCTTTTTTTCAAAAAAGAACCTTTCAATGTGATAATACTATGGCAGCATGTATATAAATATTTTGGAAATGTCTAAAAACACATGTAATGCATATATAATTATGTTTAATTAATGCTCATTAGGAAGAAATATGATATACATCCAAACACCCTAATTTGTGAATGGGGAATACTTTTCCAATTGAATAAGAATGCACCAAAGTTTAAGAGATACATGTATGTTAGATTATCCATCTATGTTTAAAATGAAATCTCATATGGTTTTGATATGATGGTGTTTGTAAGATGTTTTTTCTCAAGAGGTCAAAGTAATTATTTTTCCAGTGCTTAATGTCTTATTAAATCACAATGCATTCTTCCTAGTCCAATTGATCAATGAGTATTAAACATAATGACATAAAAATCTGCTTTAAGTTATTTTTTTTGTTTTGTTTTGTTATCATGAAATGTTTATAATTATACTAATGGATCACCTAATTTCAATCGTAGGTCGCATAAGTAGAGCTTAGGTACTCTTCATGACTCAACCAATGCAGGTGGACTAGTTAATGCAAATGTAGCACCTAATTTAACTCTAACATTTAAATAGAAAAAGTGTATACAGTTTATACCTCAGATAAAAGAAATGCTTAAATTATCATTTCAAATGTATTTACATAATGTAATGCCTCCCTCGAATTATTTTTAGTAAAACTTTAATACTTTGAAGTAACAAAATCTACGAAACAACCTTTCAAAAAGGTTGCCCTATGGCAATGTAGTCATTATTTAAAAAAAAAAAAAGTATGGAGCCCTGAATCTTTTTTAACAGAGAATTAGGGAAGTTTTTGCTGAGCTCCTTTGGGTGTATTTGCTAGATATCAGTCAGTTCAATTCTACAACAACAGCAACAACAACAAAATTAGGCCGAAATGTGTGCCATTGTTAAAAAAAGAAAAAAAAAAACTACATGTAACACAGGTGAATTTACCCACAATATGAATCTTCAAGATATAGATTGGTTTGGAAATATGTTTTGAGTTTCTTTATGGCAAATTTTCTTCAAAACCCAAAATTGCATTATCCATCAAATTTATTTTCACTTTTCAAATAAGAGAGTCAATTTTAATTTTCAAAATAAGTTAACAAACCCAATGATGGATTTTCCAAAATTAGGCATAACATTTTTTTTTTTAACTAATGTTTTCATGTGAAACTAACAACTATATCATTCAATTAAAATGTGTGATTTGGTGCAACTCATGGTGGTCTTTATTAAACATTTTTAGTAGCCTGAGGTAAAGTTGGCACAGAGAGAGAAAGAGAAAACATGCTGCCATGAAAAAAAAGTGTTGTTTTTAAAAAAAATCATATAATGGCACACATTGTCACCAGCAAAGAGAGAGTTAGAAAAAAAAAAAAAAAAGAAACACTGCCAAAACACTGAAAATATATGCTTAAAGAAGTGATTATAATGATACCACTTAAAACCTCATTATTAATTTTATTAAACTGCAGCTGCAGGATAAAAAGTAACAACTGTAAATCAATATACAGTGTAATGCTTATTGCAGAGGATTCACAAGTCATTTGGTCTAGTTAATTATCTGTTAACAATCGCAACAGGACATGTAACAAAACATGACAAAAATGCAATAACTGTCAAGAAAGTGAGAGAGTTTAATTAAAACAAAAGGCACTGCCTTTCCTGTTGTTTATTAAACCTGAAAAATTTTCAAATACAAAAGTTTTATGGAATAGACTTTATGCTAACTTGAACATCTCAATTGTTTAAGGACATACACAAACATTCAAAAGATCAAGTTAACTTGGGCCACTAATTATAAAAGCTTTATTTCACTCATGAGGTGGGAATGAGACAACCTTTTCACTTCAGGAGAATGCCACTCACTATCTGATGAGACTATTTTTCACTTGTTATGTCGATCGAATTCTGAGAGGTTTTCTATGTTAATCCTACCATGCAGTTGCTTCGTTATAAATTCGAGCAATGCTTATATATCATCCTACTGACGCAAGTGGTACGTCAGAAGGTCCCTAGTTCAAAACCCAAAATCGGTTAAAAAAAATTAATTTGTCTGGGTATTCCCCACTGGTTTGGTTGGTGTCAGTATAATATGAATGGCTGAGACAGTCGTCTTGGTATCCCTGCACTGTTTCTGTGGAGCAGCCCATTAGTACGTCAGAAAACCTCTGAATTGTTTGCAAAGGTGGATTTTAACTGCTGCTTTGCTATTAACAATGGCTTGCTTTTTTCTTAGCACTTTAGGCACTGAGCTACACTATTTCTCACTCAATGAAAGATAACCACATGTGGATTCAATGCTGCTTACCAGAGTCTATTTTAGTGCGCATAATCCTTTCTTAAAGTATTGACCCAGCAATCGTATGCATAATTACACCAGCTTTTAAATGTGACTGTTTGCAAATTCTACTCATACGATCCTGTAAACCTATATACACACAAATGATAAAAAATAAAAGTGAATAAAAACAAGGACTAGAGGAAAGAAAAGATATCTTATGGTCATCTCAATTTTTGTAATGTCAGTCATTAAAGATATAAAAATGAATGCACTCCTATTTCCCTTTTACTCTTCTGAAGTGCAGTGCTCCGATTGCATTTTGAAAAGCACAAGGAACTCAAATTGATTCGGTTTCCAAAAATATTTCCATTTCAAGACATAACAAAATTTTTTACAGTATTTCTTTTATCAAGCCCATCAGACATTTTTTTCTAACAGGTTAAAAATCTATATCTTCATAACAATTCAAAAAGGTAAAAAAAAAAAAGGATTTTTTAACAAAGCAACTTCTGTTTAAAAATAAAAATTAGACTAACCCTCATACACCCCAGCAATCATGAGCGATTTTTAAAAAAGAGGAGACAAGTTCAGCAGATGTAACTTTCCTGAGGTATTCACAGTTTGCTTCAGTTCCCATGCAAACTTGTGAGTTCATAAAAGTCATGACTGATTTCACAGGTATACGTGCTGATCCATGAAATTCTCTGGCTTTAGTTACCTGAAGGACTTCAGCCAGATTTCCAGGTGTTAGACCACCCCCTGTATTAATGAAAGGAATAACAGAACAGAACCACGATAATTAGAAAGTGAACAAGTTGACTGCAGAATGAGACACTCTTTGAAAAGAATTATCAACCTTACTAAATTAAACAACCCTCAGTGGTTGACTCAAAAAGTAACAAAAATGATGAATTATTACATTACATAACATTATTTTACAAAAACCTTTTGTCTCATACGATTAAAAAGGATTTCAGATCCACCACCATATTCAAATCTCTCTTAAATTTTGTAATGAGAAAATTATTTCAATCATAATACATGTTTTATGCTTAAAAATCGTTTTTAAATGCTTTAAATCGTCTACATTTAATAGCAAAATTTTGTATCAGTGCACAATCTGAAAACAACACTCACATATTATCAGTTCATAACACTTAACTACAATCAGCAATAGATTATAATTAACCCAGGCTGAAATTGAAACAAAAAGTAGTTCCAAAATCAGAAACCTAAATATTAAATTTGTAAAAAATTAAATATATTAACCTCCTAATAATTATAGTAGTCTCTGCTAAGAACCCAACACTCTGAAGACAAGATAAATTGGTTTTAGACCTGCTCGTCATTACATGCCACATTGATTGAAACGTACAAAGTAACCCTTGGACACAAGATTTACCTCATCATGCACGAACATTTAATGGATGCACCCTGAACCAATCAAGAGTCATTACTGACATGCATTGTGCAAGCAAACAATAGAAATAAATGAAAATCAATAATATGTTTCACAGCCATAGGTTTCTTTGGCAACAGGTTTTTGATGGAGACTGCTGCAGGAAATGTTCAAGCATGCAATTAAAATAGTTTGAAAAATGATGCTAATAAAAAACACCATAAAGCGCATTGTGCCACCTTACAGCCTACCAAGAGAAAACTACAGGCCCTGCGCTTGGCTACTTCACTGACTTAGCACCTCAAGACTGGGCACTGCGGGGAGCAGAGTAACTGCAACAGGTAGCGAGCCTTCATTCATCAATTATTGCTCCTTTTTCTATCACGTAAGAAACTTGTACATGGGTGTATAGGCTCTTAAAATATCAACTAATGAAATCAATAAACAGTTTGTCGGCTTCTGGGTCTCCCACTCACATTATGACGGTTATCTCACTGATTATAGCTTGAATCTCTTAGAATTTAGAGGTAGCAGCAGATTCGTTAACAGCTGTTTCCCTCAAGCAGTTAAACTGTTTAATAACACAAGACAGAAACGTCTTATCAGACCATAATAATTATTGTAATATTGTGTTTTTTTAGATCTATTATAAATTATTTACTGTAGGGTAAAGAGACATGTAGTGACTTAATACTCAATAGAAATCAATATAAAATAATTTTGATAAGATTAATGACAGGGCTGCTAAACAACAACAACAACAACAACAACAACAACAACAACAACAACAACAACAACAACAACAACATTAAAAAGCTGTATAACTAATTTTATTTTCACAATGTACATTTATACAATAGTGTTCGTTTATATGTTAGCATTTATAAACATTCTTTCTTATGCTGTATAAGATTAAAAGCACTGGTGATATAAAGATAATGTAACTAGTTTTAAAGCGTAGTCTGTGTATAATTCTATTAATTTTCATTGTGGTGTCTCACTATTATTGTAATGTAATTTCTTTTGAAGATGTCACATTCAACATTATATATTTTTGATGTAACACACATTGACTGAATAAATTTGAATTTTAAAGGAAAGGGCTGAGGAAGGAGAAAAGGGTCCGCCCCCCCCCCCCCCCCTCAACTTGTAGAGAATTTGGTTCTGCTGGTGGTGTTTAGTCCCACGGTATACAGTTGTAAAAGACGGTTGGACCATTGATGTAGGGGAAGATGGTGAATAAAGCCATGCTTTGACTGATTCACAAAAGAGTGTCAAAGCCGCTCTACCGAGACACAAAGACAGAAAAACAGACGCATACTAATGTGAAACAGGCGCTGACCATATTACATGTCGAATTCCATTCTGTTCTGTTTGTGTGACTGTGGGCTTGTATTTGCGATTGGCCCATTTTTACACTGCACTGAGTTTATTTAGATAGAAGGCCGACAAGTGCTGTAACTGCCAGTGCTTTGCTTGATAGTGTGATCGTTACCGCCTCACCAAAGCTCCGTCTGTCTACGTTCGCAAGCAGACAGTGCAATTCTAGGCAGGTGTCCGAAAATCTATTCTGATATTTTTCTATAGATTAAAGGGATGTAGATCCAATTAATTGTTATTAGCGTTGGCTCAGTGAAGAAAGCTTAGTCTTCAATGATTAGGAATGAGGAGCAGAAGGTCCAAGGTTCAATTCTTTGGTGTTGCCGTGTTTTTTCTACCTACCCCTTTCCGTCCATCTCTTTAGGAAACCTATGGGACATAACACTAATTTGGAGATTGCATTTTTAGCAATATAAGGCGCCATATATCTCGGCCATTAGTGCTTTGGATTGTTGAGTAGGAAGTCAAATGTTCGATCCTCAGCTCATATTTTCATTTCTGTATTATAGAATTTTCATTTGGGGCCTACAAGGGCTCTAAAAGCATAACCCTTTCAGTCAAAAGACACACAGGAAGAATGTTGTTCCATGTAAAAAAGGAGTCTCACTGAAACATAAAACACCCGCAGATATTTAAAATTAAAAAAGTTTAATTGTGATCACCTCAGGAGAGAAAATAATTTCTGGCTTCTCCTTTATTCCCCCACACAAAAGAAGTAATCGTGAATTCAACCACATTCTCAGCGCAGTAGAAATATATAGTTTTATGAACATATAACTAGAAATTTTAAAAAAAATATCGATCAGCGAAATCGACACAACACTAAGAGCATCAGTTAACCATATGAACAGTACTGCGACACACCATTTTTTCACACCCACACATGGCTTGGGGGGGGGGGGGGGGGGGGGGGGGGGGGTGTAACTGATCGAGAGCACTAAAAGTGCCTACTAGCTTATTAGATGTCATTACTGACAGGTACTTATAAGCACACACGTTTCTCTTATGTTAAAAAGAAAAGAAACAAAAATATAGTCAAAAGATCTTTTCTATGGTGATTTTGAGAAAATTAGGCTCAGGATCACAATGGTTCAATTTTAGATAATGGTCTTTAGATAACTCTAAATGTGCAACGCTTTTCACATAATTATTTTAGATACACTTTATTCAAGGTAGGAAAGTCAGCATCCACTAAAACATGTTTTTCCCTATCCTTTGGCATTCAGAGGGTATAAGCGCTGTGAGTTTAGGATGGAAAGAAATTATCTAGCGGGGAACAAAAGGTTTAGAAATTAAAAAAGGAAAAGAAGAAAAACCTGACAGTTACCAAAGTTTCAATTGCTATGGCAATGAGAATGACTTTTTTTGTTTTTATTTTTCATAAATCTTCCATGAAAAAGGTTTCTATTATATTTAAAAGCATAGCTGCCAACCTGAGAGATCTCAAAACCAGACTCTGGCAATCCGGCCGGGGTCCAGGGGCCGCCTTAGGCCCCGGCGGGGTCCGGGGGCAGAGCCCCTGTGGGGGGTACAGGGGGGCAACGCCCCCCGTCCGAAAACGAATTTTTGCAATTTTAAAGCCCAACATTGCCCTCTCCTGAACAAAAATTCTAAATTGCAAAGCACATGAAATCTATTAAAACAAACAAAATAGAACATTCCTGGCATTGAAGTTGGTGCTCAAAGGACTATGGTGACATCCAGTCAGACTGAGATTAATCTCCTCTCAAGGGGAAGAACAAAAATCCAAGTGGATGTCAAAGGCAAACAATCAGGATTTATCCAGAAATGTGGGAGTCTAATTTTTGCAAGGCCTGCTTAGTGGCAGCCTTCGCCTTTTGTAGGAAGGAGGCACTGAATTTCTGGCTGTAGCATGGCGCTGACTGGTAGGATTTGTTAACTAGAAGATCAGAGAGGGTGTTATTTGTCAGTGAGCCCCTAAAGTCTGTTTTGTTTGTACACAATAATAGTTCAGACTTGATCATGCGATGTTGATCGATAACGATGGATCACATGTGTAGATCTAAATTTTAAAACTTCCACGAGAGAACGCTATGATGCTTCCAGGGATGCCACCCAAGCCTGTCGAAATTTCCGGAACTTTGGTGGTGGAGAAGGAGGGGCGTGGCCCCCTGGAGCTGAAACTTTTCAAGATTTTTCACCGTTTAAAGAGGCTCTGAGATAATAAATGGTAACATTTATTAAAGGAAATAGCGAGTCTCGATAACAGATATTTGCCGCTACACAATGCATATAAAAGATTTCTTTTCTATACCGGCCTTTTAGACCCATTGTTTGCTGTGTTATATTTATATCCGCCTCAACGAAGTTTATTTTTACTCTACACCTGCTCTAATTTCATTGCCGGTATTCAGAATTTCGGTAATTTTTAATTGTATCGCGTGCGTCCATTTCACGAATGAATAAACGCGAGTTGTTTGTTTTTTGTTTTTTTTTAAACAAAAGATTGGAGAAACATAGTTAGCCTAATTCCTGATATAGATGTAGTTTACATGTATATGAATTTAGTTTATATGAAATGTGCCGATCGTCAGATTCAATGTAGCTATCACATAAGATACATCTCGGTTAGATCTAGCTTTATCTAGATCTAGGTCTAGACCTCGATTACTTTCTTTTATAAAAGTTACCAGAGGAGCGCGCATGTTAAATTCGCTAACCTAGCTTAGAACGGTTTGGCCAAGGCTCCATCATTACAACAGCCGATAAATTAGAGTCAGATGAAACACGCCCTGGCTAGAATCAATTTGTCAAAAAAAAACGAGGAGGATTGGATGAAGATGGACAGATCGGTATTATTCGGAAGCATAAACGATGTCGATCAGATAAACTAGCGGTAAAGTCGATAACCCGGATGAGGTCAACTGCTGTGCCGATACAGATAAAACAGTATTATGTAAATTTGATGAACAATAAATCTAAAATATCGGAAATTACACTGTATCACGCACATGTTAGGTGTACGACAGGAAATTTAAAAAGGGGGAGGTAGTAGGGAAATGCATCAACCGTACTGCTTACCGCTTTGAACGTACCCCATCAAAAGTCCTCGCTGTTCGTGTTGGTGTGAGCGTGTGAATGAGGTGCGCGCGCAGTGGCTGTGTTGACAGAGCCAACGCAATACAAGGCTAGCCTAGCCTGGGCCTTGTAGGCTCCTAGGGCCTAGCACTAACAGTAGGCTTGGGCCATGGCAAAAGACAGGGCCCTACTCGCTGGCAATTTTTTTTATTTTTTTTTTTTATTTCTAGTCACTGGCAACTTTCTTCTTCTTCTTTTTTTTTTTTAATCTCTAGTCGCTGGCATTAAAAAAAAAAAAAACTGAAACCGTACTTTTGGGGACGAAAACGTACTTCCGTACTCGGGCAGTCAAAACCGTATTTAGTACGGTTTTTCCGTACTGGTTGGCAGCTATGCTAGCACCTGACACACAAAACCTGTAATGTAAACTGACATTGACACACCAACTTATCAGGTAAACTGACATTGACACACCAACTTATCAGGTAAAGTGACACCTGACACACCAACTTATCAGGTAAAGTGACACCTGACACACCAACTTATCAGGTAAAGTGACACCTGACATACAGACTTCTAAAGTAAAGTCACAGACTTCATCATGCACTCTGAAATAAACCATTCAGTAGTTAAGCACACACGTTTCTCTTATGTTAAAAAGAAAAGAAACAAAAATATAGTCAAAAGATCTTTTCTATGGTGATTTTGAGAAAATTAGGCTCAGGATCACAATGGTTCAATTTTAGATAATGGTCTTTAGATAACTCTAAATGTGCAACGCTTTTCACATAATTATTTTAGATACACTTTATTCAAGGTAGGAAAGTCAGCATCCACTAAAACATGTTTTTCCCTACCTTTGGCATTCAGAGGGTATAAGCGCTGTGAGTTTAGGATGGAAGAAATTATCTAGCGGGGAGCAAAGGGTTTAGAAATTAAAAAAGAAAAAGAAGAAAAACCTGACAGTTACCAAAGTTTCAATTGCTATGGCAATGAGAATGACTTTTTTTGTTTTTATTTTTCATAAATCTTCCATGAAAAAGGTTTCTATTATATTTAAAAACATAAACAAAAATGTGAGGTGTTCCTTTTACTTACCAGGCATAATTATGATTTTGTCTTGAGCCTGCAGAAGATAAGAATTCAATTGAATAGTTGATGAAATTGATAGTAGCTAGAGTTTATACAGTCTGTCATGATGGTGTGAAAATGTAACACAAGAGTAGTTAATTCTACATTTTGTATTTCAATACCTCCATGTATGTTGATGATAGAAAATGTTCAGTAAATGTTGATTAAAACCTGAATCAGCCTTTTAAACTTCAGTTTTTTTCTTTTTTCACTTTCTTCTATTTACATATAACCATTAACACTACCATCATTGCACTAATACAGGTATATAATACATGAAAACGGGAACGGATTAATTGACAGGCGCAGGGAGAGAGTTATGCTCAATTTTTTGATCAGCTCACACACAGGGGTATAATTATAATAAATGCTGATGAAAATCTGAATCAGCCCTTTACACTTCAGCTTTTTCTTTTTTCACTTTCTTCTATTTACATATAACCATTAACACTACCATCATTGCACTAATACAGGTATATAATACATGAAAACGGGAACGGATTAATTGACAGGCGCAGGGAGAGAGTTATGCTCAATTTTTTGATCAGCTCACACACAGGGGTATAATTATAATACAAGTTATTTATTTCATAACCTGAACCGTAAATTCTCAACAGACATTATATTTGTTGCTTTTAAAATCGTTGAGGTACTTAACAATGTCTAAACTCACCTGGAATACCATTGCTTCAAGGACTTTGACACCTTCAAGGGCTGTTTGACTCCCGCCACTGGACAAAACGCGAGAAAACCCCAGCTTGATTATTTTGGCTAGAGAGCTTGATACATCTCGACTCATGTCAATTGCTGGGAATGATAATGTTGGTAATAGAGTTGTGCAGAAAAACTTTGATTACGTAATTTGTAAGTTGTATTGATTGTTTACTTTGGAAGAGTTGATGAATCGCATCAAGTAATAAATCTCTCTCTCTCTCTCTCTCTCTCTCTCTCGCTCTCCTTGTCCTCATCTTTCTTTCCCTCCTCCCATCTCTGTTTCTCTATATATCTCTCTGTCTGTCTGTATCTCACTCTCTCTCTCTCTCTCTCTCTCTTGCAAAATCTAACCATGTCTTCATTTCTAATTCAATGTAAATTTGTCTCTTGCCGTCTTGGTGCAGCATCTATCTATCCGACTCTGATCCTCATTCTTGTTTCTGTTTCGTTTGAATCAGCAATTTCCTTCTGCATTCCAAAATGCTCAATCAAATTTGATGTTTTGGAGACTCTTTTGGTCATATATTACGTAAAGACAAAAACATCTCCGCCAATAAGTCAACGATAACCTACTTTATCCAGTGTTGCACCAAACTGAAAGGGTGATCAAAAACTTCTCTGCCAAAAGTACTTAACAGAGACCTAGCACTGATAGACCATCCAGTGATGAAGACAACTAAAGACTTAGAAAAGATCAATGGACTTGCCCAGAACAGGAAAGGGTGGAGACTGTGACTCATATCACATAATAACGAGAAATCTGTCAAAGTGTCGCAGACAAAACACTTAGACGTGATACAGCCTTAAGTCTAGTCATAGAATCTGCCCATTAAACATGTATATTTTTCTCCTATCTCTTAATAGTTAAGAATATACAGTCAAACCTGCTCAAGCGACGACCTGTCTAAGACGACCACCTGGTCAAGCGATCAGCTATCCACCACCCCCTTGATTTTTTACTATATAAATACACCCCATAAAACGACCACCTCTCCAACGCGACCACGACCATCTATTTTCTCTACCAAAATGGCCTTTAACCTGTTAAACCGACCACCCCATAACATCATTTACCAGTCTTGACTATGAAAGGTGCGGCAAACAAAAGATGACTTAACATTCCGTATGTTTGTTTGACATGCTTCACTGACCACCACGAGCCAGTGCGTCGATGTTGGGAAGATTGCGTGTCTAGACAGGTGTAAGACAAGAAGCTTCGCTACATGATGTCCGAAATGGAGACAGACCTGACCAGTACAGGTACAGAGATTATGAAGAAAGTCCATGTGCTGAATGCTATCTTCTGGATCGCTTCTGCTTTGCGAGAAGTGGAGCCATTGACGATCACCAAGTGCTTCCACAAGGCTGATTTCAGACAACAAGACAACACACCTAACAACAGCCAGTTGGATGAGATGGAACCATCCCCTGAATTGGATCGCCTCAGTAATGATGTTGTTGGTATGCCATTTGCCCAGCTGATCGACATTGACGCTGACCTAGCTGTTTGCGACACGTCCGAGATTAATTGGAGCCAGAATGCACACCAACTTCTCTCTACTATACTGCCGTCTTACGAAAAAAGGACGAATATCGGCATTTTGGGCCAAATGGACATATTGGTATCAAATTAAAGAGCAGAAAAAGGCGCGTCTTTTAAACTTACCCCTAAAGCTGTAGGCCTATTTTTAGGTACATAAATATGCGTGCAAACTTTTTTTCATAAGGCTTTTGCTAAAATTTTGTGTCAAACTTATGAAAAAAAGACGAATGGCTATATGGCTTATGAAAGAAGGTCGAATATCAGTATATTCGTCTTTTTATGTTAACATCGGAACCCAGCCACCCGCTTTCTTATGGAGAAAAGACGAATATCATTGATATTCGCCCTTTTTTCATAAATACATAGCAATGCGACTGTTTTTGGAGACCATACCGTCACTTTGAAAGCATATATATTGGACTCTACACAAACGTTTTGCTCGCTCCTGGCAGCCCCTTTAAAGTTTTTAGGCATCTAGAGGAAAACAATGATTTTTTTATCGTTAGTACAGTTTGGAGCAGCTCAACAAAGCATCTCAATAGTTGATGTACCTGTCGAAGTGTTTGTGCCAACACCGCAGATAAATGAAGAAGAATGAAGCAACCAGGAGGAAGAAATGAGGGGGAGAAGGCGAAAGCGCAGAACAAAAGAGGAGAGGGATGCTCAAGCTACTGAGAAGTTAAATAACAAAATGAGAAGGCACAGCATGCTGGAAGGGTGCTCGCGAGATAAATGCCGAAAAAATGTCACAAACACTTCATTCAATCTGGCGGATGGACTATTTGTCTCAAAAGGTGTTTATCAGACAATTGGTGACTGTGAGGGAATACAAGGAGAAAAAGAAAGATACAGAAAATTACTGGAAAGGAAGTACATCTCCAAAGTCGTACACTTTTCGAAAATCTGATGGGGAGTACCCAAGTGTTTGTCAGCTGTTCTTTCTGAACACACTGGGCTTAAAGAGCAACAAAAACAAGATGACACGAAAAGCATTTGAAGGTGCGGGTACAAGATCAAATTAGAGCACTGCTCAGCTGAATACCTGTTTTAAAGACAACCGCGGAAGCAGACGACATAATTATCAATCAAATTCAAATTGATCAAAAAATAATTCATCATGACATTTAGCAGTATCAACCATCCATACCTCACAACAGGCGTGAGCATGCACCACAGAGGCGTTACCTCCCTACTGATCTTAGATTGCCTGTGATGTATACACAATTTATTCATAAACACTGGGAAGCTGAACATCTCGTACAATATATACTACTAATCATTCAATGAAATGAACATCTCTTTTGCTAAACTGGGAAATGTTGAGTGTGTAGTTTTTGCTGAGTTTGAGCTTTTTTTTAAAAAAAGAGTTTTGTGTGTTTATCCTAGTGTTTTTTTAAAAAGAAGTTTTTACGATGATCTTGATCTCAGATACAATGATGCAACTCAACTAATATACATAGTGACGCTTTTCCGATTTTCTCTGCAGACCTTCACAAGGTAGTTATGCTTCCGATGATGGATCAGTTCAAGCGATCGATTTTTACTTGCCGTTTATGTTGTTTCAATGACACATTTGTAAAAAAAAAAGAGTTTTGTGTGTTTACCCAAGTGCCTGTTTAAAAAGAAGTACGATGATCATGAACGCAGATACAAATATGCAACTCAACAAAGACACATAGTGACGCTTTTCCGATTTTCTCTGCAGACCTTCACAAGGTAGTTATGCTTCCGATGATGGATCAGTTCAAGCGATCGATTTTTACTTGCCGTTTATGTTGTTTCAATGACACATTTGCACCAGTTGGCAAAATGTGAAAAAACCTGAGAGACATCGCAGTGATCTGGCACGAAGCAATTGCTGGAAGAAAGGATGAAGACAACGCTTCAGACTATAAAAGCAATAATTTTAAAATATCAGAGGAATGACAGAATAATAACTCTTTGAATAGAAAACTGTGACGCACAAAAAAAAAAAAAGGACAAAATAAAATATGCTGGTAAAATAAATAAACAGCCAAAAAATATATGCGGATAGCATTGACTTGAACTAATAAAAACCAGAGAACTCATTAATAAATACAAAAAAAAAAAAAAGTAAGATATGAGACTATATAAAGTCAAAAGAGAAAGATCGTCTATGACTGTCATAATTTAAGTCACTGTGTGAAAGAGGCGGGGTGATAGTATTTGAACCACAGCACAGACTTCGAAAAATGGGTGTCTGGAATGAGTCAAGATCAAATGAGAAATCAAATTAGAGAACACCCAGTCACATTATACAACGGGCAAGCCAATCCTAGCACTATCTCCTTACTGCAAGGCGCCAACCGAGAAGCTGTTAATACCTATTTTAGTATTTGGTATTACTCTGCCGGGAATCAAACCCACTACCTCTCGATATCATTCTGGACGGACGCATAACCATATATGAAATTAGGACAGCATGAACTACAGCTTTAAGATTACTAGTTTGTATTAAAAGGGTGAAAACAATGCGAAATGGTTTTATTACAAAATAATACCAGTTTCTTGGGTTGATTCTAATAAATGAATTCAAGTCCGTAACAAAAGAAAAAAAAATCGAATATCAAATATATATGAACGTCGTTTCACTCACTTAAATTTTGATTTCTTAATAACAAGAAAAACTAAGAAAAAATGTCAAATATCCTAAAAATATAACCATATTAGTGTCATTACATGATGAGAGTTGCACAAAAAATCAGGCTGATACTTCTGAAAAAAGGACGAATATTGAACTTTACTTATGAAAAAAGGACGAATTTTGTTAATCGTCCTTCTTTCATAATTGAAATGTGCATTTCAAAATAAAGCACTTATGAAAGAAGGTTATTTCGCTTGTCAAACAAAAACTATTTAATATTTTTAATTGCCGTTTTCAACACATACTTTTATTAGGGCATTTTACACTGCTGAAAAATTTCGAGTTTATAGAATCAATACTTTTTAAGTTATAAAGGAAAACAGTTTTTTGCTTTTACTGAAAAATATGGTCAAGCCGATATTCGTCTTTTTTCACTAAGATGATGTTAGTGATCCCGACGATGATACAAAAGACGCCAAGGAAGAAGCGCTGGAAGATGTTCCTCTTCAAGAGGCATTCTCTGCCATGAGTACAATGAGGAGATACCTCCAACATAAAGGCTTAACATCATGCCTCGACAAACTTGAAGATATTGAAGTTCAGTTGTTGAAGAATAGGCCAGCTGCTCGTCAAATGTCCATTGTTGATTTCTTCAAGGAGAATTAAATTTTAATCATCTTCATTGAATGTCCTTTTAAGGACAACACAACCTGCCTTTTTAAGAGCAAAACAAAACTTTTTAATGGGCTATGGCAGTCCTAAGCCTGCGACCAACCACATATTTTTGTGGTTGGGAACTCAGAAGTGAAAGTTTTGACATGTCCAAGACGACCACTTTGACCCAAGATCTTCAGTGGTCGTCTTAGACAGGTTTGACTGTATTGCAAAGATGATGTTTTCACTTCATTTCAAAGCAGCCTCTTGGATCACTTTGCTACTCACCTCTGTGAAATGTTGCTGGTAAGGGACAACACAGTTCTGTGGAAATATACAAATGCAGTAGTTTTTACAAGTGCATGCATGAAAGGCTGTTTACCTGCAATTTCTTCCTCTAAGGGCTGAGAAATCTGAATGAAATGAGTACATAAATTGTTAATCATATATCTTCATCTTTTACACACTTCCCCATTTTTCAATGTATGGAAAATGAGCAAGTAACTACTCCAGTTTTTCTTCAAAGCTGAACATTTCTAAGACAGAACACTACAAAAATAAATGCCTTTGCTATACGTGTCTCATCCAATCATTGATTCCATGCAAAATTATTCTTTGGTTGAAGCAATTCAATTCAGATAACTTAAAGTTTTGTTTAGGTTTGCATAACTGTGTATGACAACAAAGATGATGATACTGTACTGGCTTTCAACTAATTAAACACTTAAAGATTTAGAGGAAATAACTCATGTCAGTTTGTTTTGTTACTGAGCGCCCAACGCCAGCACTATATTAGGCTATATTGTTTGGCTTATAGAGCTAACGCAAGCATTATATAAGGTTATATTGTTGGGCTTTTAGGGCTAACGGCAGCACTATATAAGGCTATATTGTATGGCTTTTAGGGCTAACGCCAACACTATATTAGGCTATATTGTTTGGCTTTTAGGGCTAACGCCAACACAATATTAGGCTATATTGTTTGGCTTGTAGGGCTAACGCCAACACTATATTAGGCTATATTGTTTGGCTTGTAAGGGCTAACGCCAACACTATAAAATTATTAGGCTATATTGTTTGGCTTGTAAGGGCTAACGCCAACACTATAAAATTATTAGGCTATATTGTTTGGCTTGTAGGGCTAACGCCAACAATATATATATTAATGTACATTGTTAACTAAGGCTAACTCAAAATATCCCATATATTAAAATGAACATGTAATAACTCACGTAGCAGCTCTGCACTTCTCTTTTCATCAACCTCACCATCACTGCAAACAGAATGAAGCATTACCAATTACTCACCAAACAGAAATAAAATGTAAAAATCATCACTCACAGGTGAAAAATACAACAACAAAAAAACATTAAAAAAAAATCCAATAGAACGTTTTATCATTTTTAAAATTTGCTATTCACTTGAGGCTAAAACATTAACCGTTGTCAATCAGTCAGAGTTCCTTCTCATTCCAGAGGCTGGATGCCAAAGTCTTCCATCTTTCTCGTTCAAGGGCAATCTAGCAGCACTCATCGATTTTCATTCCAGTCGAGTCCTCCACATTATGGATCCAACTTATCGGCCTCCTTCCTCTACCTCTCGTACATTCCACCATAACCTCTACAATCTTCCTCTTCAAGGAACTGTACCTTCTTAAATGTCTGTAATATTTAATTTTTCTGTCTTTCACAGTTTTGAGGAACTGTTTTTACTTAATATTTATCAACCGTTGTAGTTTAATTAAAATGTGAGTACTGTATCTATCTTGTTCTCTTTCAGTAGCAGATGCAGCTAAGTGAAAAATCTTCAAAGCTTTTTTCTATGAAGAAAGATTGGCACATGATAAGAATTTCATTGCTTATAAATAAAGAAGTGGCTATTTGTTCAGTAACTGGACAAATGGACAAAACACTATTCCTCCGGTAGATGGACAAATTGCCAAAAGGCTATCCTCCAGCAGCCTTGTGTTGGTATTGCTTGGTTATACAACTATTGGTTGTGACAGCTGTCTCAGTTGGAGCCATATGATATTCTTCCATCTGAAGATGGCAACAAATATTGGTATTATTATTATTATTATTATTATTATTATTATTATTATTATTATTATTATTATTATTATTATTATTATTATTTATTATTATTATTATTATTATTATTATTATTATTATTATTACTATTATTATTATTATTATTATCATATAGATATTTTCACAACAGAATTACTCCAAAACTACATATGATATGCTAGAAGATCACTGTCTATCTTTTTTTTTTTTTTTGAGAGATGGGATTTTGGTTTGGGGCTGTAGGGGGAGCAATGGGATGAGTTTTTGCAGGCGAACATTGCAAAAATTGAGAGACGCATGATGGGCATAAAGGACACTAGAGCTAACCTGCGGGCTGTTGTTCAAGCCCATAGGCTGCAAAATGGGTCACCTCTAAAGACCCTTGTTATCACACAATTAAAGAAAAAGAAAAATGAATTTCGACGTAAGTTTTAATATTTTTTTTTATAATTATTATTGAACATTTATTATTATCTAACCTAAATACATAATGCATACTCAACAATTAACCATGTATAATTAGTACAATTTTACACAGCTCACATAAAAAACGAATGCAAAAACGAAATGAAAATTATGCTTTTATGTTGATATAAGAATGCACACAAAAATGTTTGAAAAAAGAATTACATTGCCCATTGCCCTAACTTTGGTCTTTAATTGTACTTGTGTGTTCAAAATTTTTCCTTATAACCTATACCACTGTAAAGTTCACAAAATAATTTTAAAAAATTGGTAACTTGAATATTTATTATGTTAAAAGTTTATACGCTAAATGCATGTTTTGAGTGTTATGTTTGAAGTTTGTGAGTGAATACCAGTGTGCTAAGTAAGCCCGGGTAACCCGATCAGCGTGCTCACCTACTTTCCCCTTATGGGAGGTCAGATCAACGACAAACTAAGTGCTTTGCAGCAAAACCACTGTGTTAAAGACTTTCACTCCATATTTTGCCTTTAGAGGATGGCATAAAATACCTAGTGAGAATCCCCAAAACAAATCCATCTGCACCAGCCTCCTTGAGGCTCATGATGTCCTCTTTCATTATTTGCAGTTCAGTTGAAGTGTAGCAGAAGTCACCTCCTCTCGGTCGTATCATAACAAACACTGGGATGGATACAAGCTTTTTGATGACTTTTAACATACCTAAAACCAAACAAAAACAGAAAATTCCAATTTTTATAGTTGCAAAAAAAAAAAAAATATATTATAGAAACTAGCCCCTTTTAAATCTTTTCAATACTATAGTTAGGCTTCTAAGATCTGTTTGATAAATTATAATTTTAAAGATGCAAAAAAGGAGTGATGCATATAGTTCTTTTGAATGGGTTTTTAAAAATCTACATGTAGCAAAAGAATTTGAAAATGCACTAAGCCACTACTCCAATTTTAAAACCTGCCTTAATAAAGTCTTGTTTGAAATTATTAGAGTTTATGTAAAAAGCATTCAAAGCTTTGTTTTTAAAACTATACATTAAACCATATCGTTTGAAACTGCTTGAATGGACACATCATATGAAAGATCCAATGAATAAATGGAAAATAAAGGCCAAAAATAGCCCAACAAAAATAATCTAAAAAACATGTACAGTGATCCACAATTCCTATTATTTTGTAGGCCATGTTGATACACACCTACACTTGGAGTTGTACCACCTTCCAGCAGATTGGCACATAGCTCAACTCTTGCAGCACCTACACAGCAAATATATCAGTTGAAACATAATTACATATAAAAAATGTGTGTATTACATTAATATAAGTAATAGTAATAATCTTTATTGTCCAATAGTGGCACATTTATGGTGCACATGAATTACATCAGTATAAATGCTTCTCAACTATGCAACATCATTTTATCAGGTCTCTTTATAATCAAATTTTCACTAAATCAAATTTATATTGAATTAGATCTATTCTTTCAAGAAACCTTTTCCATGATCCTATTAATTTTGGTTACTTTTGAGGAAATATATTCTACATCCGCAAACAAGTATACAAATTTACATATTCACATACTCTGTATGTATTTATAAAATGTTTTAGGACCTATACATCTTTTCTTTAACACCTCAATATAAAACCTCATAAAAGGAATCGTTTTAATCTCTACCCCCTAATTACCTGCCGAGTGGCACATCACATTTATATAAATCAACTATGTGAGAGCGTATATCAGTACAACAAGGATACATGTACCACCATAAATTAAATAAAAAAACACCTGAAAATTGACAGAGGCTCGTAATGTCGCTTACTTACCTTACCTGTATGCATACACCCCATAAATAGAAGGAACAAAGTTTAATTACACCTGGTGGCTGGAGCATGGGAAAAAAATCCTGATTTCAGGCTGAACAAAGTTTAATTACACCTGGTGGCTGGAGCATGGGAAAAAAATCCTGATTTCAGGCTTAATGCTAGAAAAAAGCTAGGCTATATCTCAAAGAGTCCCAAGATTAAATTCTGACAATTTAACAGGCTACTGCAGAGAGACTGGGGAGATGCCAGAGCCCCTGTCTCTCAGCTTTACCAAAATCAACCCAACCAGTAGGGGATGAAATCAGACAAATAAATAAATGTGTCCAATTTGATGGGTTTTGAACCAGGAGACCAACGTACAACCATTGCCAGAGTCGCTGCCTCCCTCTTTTTCCTTAAAAGTGGTATCCATCATATTCTACATGCATACTAAAAAATGGACTATTACAATAATGAGGCCTACCATACCATTTAATATTTGTTACTAAGTTAAACATACCACCCTTTTCTGCATTCTGGGCTGAATCTGCCGAATCAACACACACTTCCATTCAATCTTCAAAAAAGCAGCTAGAATCTATGCCTGTAAAACAGATTTAGGCACTCCTTGAGTTTTGCGGTCCCTAGCCTGTGGGTGATAAAATTGGCTTGGTGGGCGGGATTCGAGGGGTGGGTGGGTAAGATTCGATTACATCGGAGTCAGTCAACCTGTGAAGAGAGAGAGAAAGGCAGAGCAAGCGAGTGTGAGAGACAAGGTTTAATTGCTTAGCAGATCAATTTTATGTGAATGTGTATGTTTGTCCCCACCCCCTTCCCCGTCCGCACTACAACCGGTGTCCAAATAAACAAATGAATATGATCAAATCTGTCTCTATGAATCAAACAAATCATGCCAATACTGTGAATACATGTGCAATAATAAATTAAAAAAAAAACAAAAACAAGGAGTAGCCTACAGCCGGTAGGTATTTTACTAACTTTAAAAAAAAAAAGACAGGGAGTACAGCGTAATGGTATTTTTTATTCAATTTTAATAATCGAATTCCGGCCGCCCACCCATTTGATCACCCACAGGCTAGGGACCACAAAACTCAAGGAATGCCAAGATTTACATAGGGCCTACCAAATACCGCAGGACTTTATGCTAGATTCTATTTATTTACAGTAGATCAACTCCACACCCTTTGAAAGGAAATCTTGGGAAGCGCATTATTATGAGGGGGAGTTGAGTACTAGATCTAGATTCTAGACCAGAGATTTTGATCTATATAAAATATAGTTATATTTTACAATTGTCAATCAGGTTTATCGTAATTTTATAATGTCTTGCAGTAACAGGTTTTCGATAAAGTCGTCAGGAGATTCAGATAGCTTAGAGTGTGAGACAGAGCTCTGAGGGGGAGTCAGAGGTAGTAGAGTAGATCTACTTTCACTTTCAGATTCATGTAAAATCGGAATTTCCCTTAAATTTTATGGGAAATCCCTATACAGTACTAGATCACCTCTTGCATAAATTTTATTTTGTAAGCTCACATTCACGCTTTCGATTCTCTTTAACTTCAACCTTTGATAGATCTAGAGATATAATCTAGACCTGTATGTTGATCTAGATCTAGATTTCTTATTTGAACTAAGTTAATGTTTAAAGCAAGCAAAGAAATTTAGACTAGATCAAAATTAAACTCTGTATCTGATTTTTTTTCAACCCAGAAAATGTCTCTGTTTTTACATTGTTTTCGGCGATTGCCATCAAACACATTCATCTCACACAATTCGTCGCCCTCTAGGCTGGTATGTCCTTGTGTCAAATGTAAATTTAAAACCTAATATCTATTCTTCTTGACCTTAGTTTTAAAATAACTGCACCTCAATTACCTTGATAGAGAATTCAGATGTCTCTACGCGCTACAGATTTAGATCTAGATCTAGATGTTGTGTGTTTCTGTCTTTTTACAGGCCCTAATTTAGATCTAGGGTTTTGTCCAAATTTTAGGGCATACTATCTGTATTATTTTTGAGTGTTTCTGTTCAAATCAAATAATTTGGTCTAACTATCAAATACAGTTTTAAGTTTTATTAATAACACTCTAAGTCTTAAGAAAGATACTTTACTGTTTTAAACAGAATAATTGTGATAGACAACGTTTATAAGCATTATTTATATAGAAATACGATGCTATATGGTGCTTATAGCATATATTGGACAAAAACACTATGTAAAGTGTGTATAGCCTAGCCGGAGAATTCCGAATGCATACACTGAAGCCTTAAAATGGTCTTTTTGGCTGGGCTTTAAGCGTTAGACATGTTTTAATGTATTTTGCAATACACAATATTATTTGTTATTAAAGATTCTACTGTGTTTCTGTCTTACTAATGGATATAAATGCTGTGCATTGCAATTATTTTACCTGTAGAGCACAGTAAACAATCTGTTAAATTGTTAATAAGGAGAGAGCTTTAAAAATTTATTCAATGGTCTGATTAAAGAATTTGATTTGAAGAAAAACAATGATTTAGTGGGTATGGCAAAATAAAAAAAAAAAAACTCCCCAAAACAACACTTAAAAAGTGCATATAAAATTTAGATAGAAATTAGTATCTATATGCCACAATAAAGTGGAAAGAGTCAGAAACACTAGCGTTTCTGTCTGTTAATAAGTTCTTTAGACACTCTCATTTACTTTTTCACTTATTTCTTGACAAGAGGAAGAGCACTACTGAGGTGATAAATTTCGATATAGTAATTTAATCATACTGCATAGACTATATCTGCAGGTTCTGCACCATATGCATGTTTTCCTAACAAGTTTGCTCTCCACTTACTTTTAAAACTAGCGTGTTCAGGAGCTTAGATTTAGAACTAGAAGTAGCAGTGGTAGTAATGCGAGGCAAGAAATCTGTAGCTTCATGTAGGCCTAGATTTGTAAGAAAGGTGTCTCAGATGGCAGATTATGCGTCCTGAAGTAGACAGATAAAAGTAGATAAAAGATACCCCGATAATATAAATAGTAACTAGGTCTACATTGCTTGCATACTGCTAATAACTCAATGACATCACACTTGCCTAGGCTAAGGCTTGACCTAAGCAAACCTAACCCAGCACACAACTTCCTATCAACATAATCACTCCACACTAGCTTAAAAAAAGTTGTAGTTTTGCCACCAGTTTTATGGAAAGCAACAAAATCCCTGGTAGCTACAAGTAAAAGCATTGTCGATATTGGTTTGTTATTTAAGCATTTAATTTCTGAGTCTGTGATTGCAACAGCTGAAAAACAAAACAATGTCTGTGATTGCAACAGCTGAAAAAACAAAACAATTAGCTCATAAAGCTCTATGCACCAAATAATTGCCTCGCTGTGAGTAAATCACATGCCTTGTGCTCGATTACTATACTGGCTTAGGGTGCTGAGGGATGCCAGTTAGATGACATTGGTAGCAGGTCTTCATTCATCCTTTATTTCTCATTTCTCCAGCACACAAGAAACTTGTGAATGGGTATATAGGCTCTTAAAATATCTACCAATGAAATCAGTGAATAGTTTAGCATATTTTTGCCTCCCTGTCAAATTATGATGGTTATACGACTGATCATGGACTGAATCTCTGAAAAAAAAGGGAAAGGGTTGAGGAAGGAGAAAAATACCTTCACAGAGATCTTTGACAACCTGGCAGTGTTTAGTCCTGTCAATAAAGACAGATAGACCAGTGATGTAGAGGAAGATGGTGTTGAAAGCCATGCTTTGACACAACGACAGACAGAGAGACACACACACACTATTGTAAAACAGGCCAGGCGCTGACTATATTACATGTTGAATTCCAGTGTTGCCGCTCTTTTTCCAGCCAACCCCTTTTTCCCCTCACCGTTTTAGAAAATCTGTGGGACATGACATTTGTTTGAAGATTGCACTTTTTGGGATATAAGGCACCAGATATCTCTACCATTAGTGCTCTGGATTGAGGAGTAGTCAAAGGTTTGATACTCGGCTGATAGTTCCACTTCTGTATTGCAGAACTTTCAATTGGGGTTGCATTACCATTTCAGCCAAGAGACACACTGCAGGAATGTAGCTCCATTTAAAAAAAGGATTCAAACTGCAACATATCATACCCACAGCCATTTGAAATTGAATAAGTTTGATTGTGATCACCTGCAAGAAAGAAAGTAATAACTGGCTTCTCCCTTTATAACTACCACACAAATGTTATAAACGATTATTTGAAAGCCAAAACAAATAAGTAAAATAGTAATATTAACTAACTTCTAAGCGCGATAGAAATATATAGTTTTATGAACTTAAAACTAAAAATGATTTTAGAAATGTTGACGATATCAATGCAATAATAAGAGCATCTAGCCATTTGGACGACCTTCTAAGCACAGCAGGGGGTTAATAATGTTTAAAATTAAAAGACACATAAAACAACAAACTTAAGTTCAAGAACCAAGAAGGGAAGTAAAATTTGTTTACTTTTCCTCTCTTTGCCTCTAGGGGTCTATACAAATTTACGGTTGAAGTTAACTTGGATTATTTGATTATAACTTTCTCACGTCCTTTTTTTCATTTTCAGCTCATCTGCAAGCAATGTATTCAAGAAGTGAATTTAACAACCGTCAAATCAAGCAGAACATTTTACAGTGCAAGGGGGAAAAGTTTGAGATTTTGTTTATCAGTAAGTAGTGTGATAGTTGGAAACTTTTTTTTTTTTCAGATTCACTTACAAACTTTTCTTTTAAGAATTTGATAAATAAAATTTAATAAGCATAGGCATTATATATTAATATGATTTGAAAATACCACTTTGAGAAAAAAATTTTTTTTGCATTTCAGCCTTAGATTTAAAAGCAAATACATGGAGAAACATTCCTAATCTTTTCTGGTTAGTTAAAATTTTTTTTTCATGTGATTGATATTTAAATAGATTTATGAGAATGTTTACTTCAAACTTAAAATTACTTATAAACATGAGATAGCCATTTAGACTCTTGTTCTTTGAAATTATAAAATGTAAGATATTCAACTAGAAACTTTTGTGATTTGGTAATAATCTTTTAATTAAATGCAGCCACCCAAAGCTTGGATGATATCACTGCGGAAGGCAGCAACTGTATCAAATTCGCTGGAAATATCTGCTCAAGCCCAAAAAATTGTTGGAACATGGCTAGTGGGATGTGCTGGAATGTGCTTTGGGGCAGTTATTCTTGGTGGTGTGACCAGGCAAGTTTGAGTTTAGGTTGTATTACAAAGCACACTTTTGAAGCTGAATCAGGTCTTTTTTTTCTTCTCCTAAGTCGTCTTTGAAAAAAAAATTCATAACATGATTTCATTCACTTGAAATCTTTTATGAAATCAGGGTAAAATGTAAGAACAAAGTAATTGTGCTATTAACCTATGAAAATAAAACACCCCCCCCCCCCCCCCCCCCAAAAAAAAAAAAAACAAAAAAAAAAAACAAAACACACAAACAAAAAAAAACAACACAAAACAAAACAACAACAAACAAAATCATTAACATAACAGAAAACCCCACAAAAAACAACAACAACCAACTACTGCATCAAATAAGTTACCATTCAAAGAAGATGAAAACAGTTTAATTTCTTTTCTCCCACTATATTAAAGCTCATCATAAGTCTTTCTTCCAAAATGCTTAAAAACGTGTTATATATGTACTAAACTGAATATGCAATTATTTAAGGAGCAAAAGAGTGGATGAAAACTATTGAGATGAGCAGCACATTAGATATATAAACTTACATTTCCACCTCTAATAAACTCATGTTTTAAGTTTTTATACAAAACCTTAGTTATATGCTTAACATTATTACAGATTAACAGAGTCAGGACTATCAATGGTAGATTGGAAACTGGTCAAAGACATGAAACCCCCAGGATCAGAGGCAGAGTGGATTGAAGAATTTGAACGTTATAAGCAGTTTCCAGAGTATCAGCAGTGAGTCCTTTCTTAACTGCATAGTTATTTTTTCCCCAGTACTAAAAAGTTAAGATTATCTTTGGTTTTTACTAAGACTGACTGGGTTTCTTCCTAGGCTAGTATCACTCTGTGTATGGATGTGATGAAAAGATTTGAGATACAAAATATAAAACAATTTTTCAAACACCTAGCAAATAGAAATTTATGTCTTTGCATGTTGTGTCCTTCGTAAAAAAAAAAATAGGGTTATAATTTTTTTGCCAATGCAGACAAGGCTGTTTTCTAATATAAAATATTTTTAATCTGTACAGTAAAAAGATCCTACATGAACTACTCAATATGCTTGGACTAAAAAGTGGTAGAAAGACAATAATCGTAGTATGCAGATTATGTGTGCTGAAAGGACTAGCATAAAATGAGAAAGACTTAATTTTACTGGTCGCTGTTAGAAGGAAGAGCAGCAAGGAAACAGAAATGATGAATATTAGTAAAATGTCAATTCCTGGTTGCAACATCTTTGTCAATGATATCAAACTCAAGCAACAAAAATTACCACACAGCATGGAAAAAGCCACAAGGCAGTCATTTCTAGAACGTACAGGCAAAAATGGCTTCAATAAAAATTCAGCTGACAAACTAAGATATGCCAATGACCACTACCAAAAGAGCCTTTCTATGTTATTTAGAACCTGTCCTAATGCACAGATGTAAAGCGTAGACAAGTGAACTAATAGTAATACATAGTGAAAAAAATGAATGGAAATGTGGTTTGAAGACAATGATAAAAAATCCCAACTCAAGTATTAAGAGAAGCAGAAAAAGCCATTTCATTCCTTAATAGAAAAAGAAAAGGGCACGCAGCTTTTTTCGTCACATAGTGAAAAGGTAAGGTTCGAATATATGACAATTACAGGGAAAATAGATGGAATTTGAGGAAGGAGGCAATAAGAACAAATGAAAGACAGTCTTGCTGCATGGATGGACATATAAAGGGCAGTAGCTGCATTGTGTTCACAAGGAAAAAAAATCTAAATAATGTTGATGCTCGTTTTGAAGTGCTTCTATTTGATTTGCCTCCACAGAATGTCCAATGAGAAAGAAATGACCCTGTCAGACTTCAAATTCATTTTCTACATGGAATGGGCCCACAGGATGTGGGGAAGGACCACTGGCATGGTGTTTTTGCTCCCTGCACTTTATTTCTTACGCAAAGGCTGGGTTTCCAAAGCCTTGAAGCCAAGACTGGCAGCTTTTGCTGGTTTACTTGGATTTCAGGTAAAGGCATTTGTCTCTTTCCAACCAAGGATTAGATTGAGTCTGTCCTGTACCGGTACAGTTTCTAACTTCATAGTGTGATTTTGCACATATGGACATTATATTTTTTCTGCATGGAGTAAAGTAGGTTACTATTCATTAAGAAAAGATTTAGACCAATTTTCTATGCTTATGATAAGACAAGAAGTTAAAAAAGGAATAATTATTGTTTTTTCAAACAAGTAAGCTCAAATTATATTGATGAACATAGGTGTTTAAGAAAGGAGCAGCAAAGACAAATTTTAAAGCTGCCAATGTTCTTCAAATTAAATCCATTGTATGAGGGTTTAGTTAAGAAATATCTTCTTTTAAATGAAGCTATAACTTAGGGTTCTTTTTCTTTGTCAAAACAGTTGTACATATTATAAATGTAAGCAATATTATTCTTAAAGTGTATATTTTGCTATTGTTATGACCTTTCTTTCCAATACAGCTATTGAAGGCTTAAGTTTTGTATTGTATTTGTAGGCTTTATCATTGCTAAATGCAATATCATTAGGGAATTCATTTTAGTTTTACTTTCTATTTGTTATATGTGTAGGGGTTTTTGGGCTGGTACATGGTGAAGAGTGGGCTGGAGGAGAAGCCTGGACCTAACGACGTGGCTCGAGTCAGTCAGTACAGACTGGCTGCCCACCTGGGCTCTGCCTTCATCCTGTACACACTGTTCCTGTGGCAAGGCCTAACCCATTTGTTAACACCTATTCAGGTTATTAAACGCTTTCGTCTTCTGTTCATAAGGCAATTTTACAGGGCTTGTTACAAATGTTTTCCTCCTTAGTCAGGCTAATATGTTGTTTAAAAAAAATACCTTTGAATTAAAAAAAAACCCAGTGATGTACAGCACCCAACAGAGTGGGAAGCTTAATGGCAAAACCTACTTATCTTTTCTTTCTTTTTTTAAATTCTCTGATAGCAGTAAATCATGATGGAGGCTTTGCTTGTTATATACCTTATGATTATTGTATATATAGCCAAAAATAATGTACTGAAAATGGTGTTTTGGGAAGCTAACATGGAAAATTTACAGGCAGGAAAACAATCATAAGTTATATAAAACCTCCTATGAGACTTAAAGAGAAAAAAAAAAGATTAGTCAGCAGTTTAAGGATTAAGCTTGCTTCCTGATGTTCAACCATGTGCAATTCTCATCAATATTGATCACATTCACAGGATAGGTGTTAAAAGCTAAAAAAAAAAAATGTAATTAAAAAAAATTAATTCCATGTGATATTCTGAACAGGGCAGTGTATTGAAGAGGAACTTCCAATTTATTGATCATCATATTACTTCCCTTTTTCAGTTATGGGATTGGCTTATTGTGAAAATGAATATTGTTTTTGTGAAAATGAATAATGTTGTCATCTATAGACTTGTAGGTACTCTTTTTTATCCGTTTCTCTGCTCGTATATCATGGCAGAAATTTATTGCTGGCTTTATGCTCAAACACCTGTTTTTGTTTCCCTCTTATGGTTAGATGCCCAATGTAAAAAGTGTAAACAGACTACGAGGCTTGGCTCATGGGGTGATGACAGCTGTGTTTGTCACAGCTTTGTCAGGTAAAGCAAAAGGAGATTAAAAAATCATTCTTATTATCTATTTATTAACCTAACTCAACTGAGTCACAGTACTTTGCCAGAAACGCCTATGAAATTACACTATTTTTAGGGTTTTTGCAAAATGTATATCTTTTGAACCAATTAAGGTAGAATAAAGATATTTTGCGGCTTTTTTTTGTTAAATGCCTTTTTCACTGCGTATGACTCTGTTAAGTTAGGAGATGAGTGTTCTTAATGCTTAAGCATTATAGTTACAATACTGACACATTAATAACAGCAAACAAATCAGCATACAACATTTGCAGGAGAAGCAAAAGTTGGGCTGATTTTCACCTTTAAAGGCTTTTAAGTCTCTGATTTATTTGTAGTTGTCTCTTTCTTAATCTCATTAAATTTTTAAATAAAAATGACCCATTCATACTCCTATGAGTGAAAACTTATATGGAAATATATGATATTGTTCGTTGGTTTCCAACAGTGTATGTTAATCGACATATGTTCGTTTTATTTTAATTATACAAATTCCTTTTCTTAGTAATTATTATTATTCTTTGTATGTAGGGGCATTTGTGGCTGGTTTAGATGCAGGACTCACATATAATTCCTACCCTAAAATGGCTGACAAGTGGATTCCAGATGATCTGTGGGCTTTCTCGCCAAAGTGGAAAAATATTTTTGAAAATCCCACCACAGTTCAGTTCAATCACCGACACCTCGTAAGTTTTGTATATTTCTTTCGTACTCGTGCCTTCTCCTAGTCTATGTGTTTGCATGTGCATGTTTAGTACAGGAGTATAGAGAGAGGGAGAGAGTTCTCTCCCTATCTTCATGTTTATCTCCTAGTTTCCCCTGGAGGATCTTATAGGGTGACAGGAATTCCCAAATGAATATTGTATTCTAATAGTTTTACAAACACCGCCAAATGTATTGAGTTTTTGGATTAGGTGCAAAGCTTCTCCTAGTTATTTGCTTATTTTTCTAAAAATCTATTATATGAATTATCATCTTGAAGCCATGATCATTGTTTGTTACAGTGCTTTGTCTGAATTTTTTTTCAGGCAGAATCTACAGTTGTTCTGATTGGTGGATTTTGGTGGATGGCTAAAAAAGCCCCAATGCACCCTAGGGCAAGGCTTGCTGTCAATCTGCTTTTAGGCATGGCATTTGGTCAGGTTAGTTTATTGCATAAGTGCCCAAATACATTTTGGAAAAAAACAAAACTGCATCATATCTATATGTTTGGAACTTGGTGGTTTAGCTTAAGTTTAACTCATAATAATTTTTAGAGCCATTAGCACAATATTTGATTTAACTGATTTTACATTGCCCATGGGTTAAATAAACAAATCTTAACAGTTTCCTTGATGTTGGAGAGAATTTTTTTTTCTTTTTTTTCTTTCAAGCATATGAATACTATCAAGTAGCTCTTGAAGGAAGTTTTGCATACATTCAATTGAGTTTACGACTTTTTAATTGAGTTTGCAACCTTTTGTTTCATTTTTCAAGCGGTCCTCATAGGATCATCAAAAGTTTTACAGGTTTCTTTATTGGCTGCATAAAGGTGACATGCCAAATAGATACACTTCTGTACATGATACATTTTTTTTCTTTAAGAAGAACCTTTTTGTTTCAGGCTACCTTGGGTATAACAACATTGCTGACATACGTTCCAACTCCAGTGGCAGCAGTGCACCAATCAGGATCCCTGGTCTTGCTCAGTTTCGCAGTATGGGTTGCCCATGAGCTTAGGAGACTACCAAAACTGTAGCTTTGTTATGGCCCTTGCTGCTGTGTAAAAATGAAGGGCTAAGGAGCATCTAGTGCTCTGAAATTTGAGGTGTTTTTGAGCATGTTTGAAATGCAGTTTTGAATTTATTATAAATGTATTAAATGTCAAGCTTTACTACGACTTTTTCCTAACAAAGTGGCATCACCAGAACGGATTTAAATATGAACTATGCACAGTTTAACTATGGCATTTTTCTGATACTTTAGACACATAATTTTGGAAGTTTTAAGGCAACTGTAAATCTAAGCTCAGCCACAGTTCCACCATATGGCACACTTGTGTACATTATGATGTATGTTAAAATCATTTCTATTTTTTGTTTGAAAACTTTGTGTCCACAGTTCTTTACTTCTTTATAATTTACAATTTTTTTTTTTATTCTCTTTGATTCCTTGTTTGAAATGAATAAATAAACATGTCTACAAAACAATTTCTAACTTATTTGTAAAAATATTTTTTTCGTGTGTAAAAAAAATAGAATTAACACCGCTATTGTAAATCATTCTTGCTGACAACCTCTTTTCCTAGGGGACAACCTTGCTAAAGTGATAGAGTGTTAGACTTCTATGAGGAAAGTATCTAGTTTAATCTCATGATCATACAAATATATTTGGCAGCTTTTGTCTTCACCTATTTGGGTTGGTGTTTGCATTTTGTGATCAGCTGAGACAGAAGTCCTAGGATGTCCGAATGGACTCTTGAGTAGCAGTTTTTACAATTGTCAGACATTATTCTTGGAACCTATTTGAGCTACAGTTGTTGGCTTAGGACGTTAAGAAACCAACCTGCCAACCTGCCACTAATTCAGCGGACTTCCTTTTCAACATGGTTTTGTCAAATAAAAACTGTCTGAAGTACAATGTGAAACCTGTAACATTCTTGGTGTCATCTGTTATTCTTTGATACTGAACTTTTTACATCATCCGACCATACCATTTTTTTCTAGACTTAGATCTGGTATTGTACAGTCTTTCCTGTCTAATCATGTACTATGCCTGGTACACAAAATTAAGGAAGGAAAGAAAAGCAGAATTAAAACATAACATTTTTTGTTTCAGGGAGTTATCAATGTAGACTTTTTCTTGCCTAATATTTAGGCCGATCGATCTGCCTTTACAAAAGGATGTTTTTTAGCTGAAGTGAGCTTGTATTCCGGACAGTAAACCAACACGCAACTCAACAACTCTCTTTTTATTTAAGGAGTCACTGTTTAATTAAAATTTTGGATGAAACAAACTTGTATTGCATCCCAAAGAGCTGATTCTGCTGTGTCCTCGTGTGTAATGCGCATCAAACCTGAATGTCTTGACTGTTCGTACCCGTGCTATTAAAAGACTCTATGACACCGTTTGTAAACAAGATATTTTGGTGACACAAGTATTTATATTTAAAAAAATTATTCAGTCTCATCTGCACTAATGCATTTTTGAAACAAACGAGAAATTGTTCAATGACATCTCATTTTAACGAGCAAACAAATTGTCAAGAAAACTGCAAATGTATGAAATAATCAATCAAGATATTCTATAACTCCCAATGCATCAACCGTTATGTTTTAATACTCTGCTATAACTCTTTGTCTTTTTCTGTCTCTTTCTTGCTTCTCTCTGTCTGTCTGTCTGTCTGTCTCTCTCCCTCTCTCTCTCTCTCTCTCTCTCTCTCTCTCTCTCTCTCTCTCTCTCTCTGTCTCTCTCTGTCTCTGTCTCTCTCTGTCTCTCTCTGTCTGTCTATCTCTGTCTCTATCTGTCTGTCTGTCTCTCTCTCTCTACCTATATCAATATCGCACCCGTGCTATTAAAAGGCACCGTTTATAAACAAGATATTTTGGTGGCACAAGCATTTAAATGTTACAGCTTATCAAATGAGTTTATGGTATTTTGCACTACTCTTCTGAATCGCTTCATGGTTACCTATGAGAATGATTCCACGAATACCACATATGCACACTGCACATCAATAAAATGAGAATGATTGCCAAAAGAAGTACTCAAACATGCCATGAAGAGAAAAAAAATTCTGCTAAAAAAGAAACATGTCTGGGGTGATAATAATTTCAGTGGAAACTCAAATTGCTATCAAATAATTATTTTGTGCTGATTGTTCTGTATGTTATCTGTGTTATATTTTTTTGGTTTGTTTTAGTTTCCACTACATTGCATGTTAGTTGTTTCGATATAAAGTAGTTGAGGTAGTAGCTTATATAAAGCAAGAACTAAAATTCACAGGGGATGGTATACATTTTTTAAATAATAATTAAACATATAACCATTACCCAGAGAAAACAATTATGGGCTGGATGCCCTAACGGTAACAATACTGCTTGTTCTTTATTTGAAAAGTAAAAAAAAAAAACGACAAACAAATGCGTTGGTACAAAGAAAATATCCTTTGAATCTTTTCTTCGTAATCTTGTTTATTTTTAAGGTGTTGCTTACGGGTGTATGATGAATTTAAGCGCAAGAAACCCGCCATAGATTTATGGCTATCTTTCATAACCCGAGGCATGTAAACATCCTTCTATACTTTGTGACTTTGGATATTAATAATGCAGAGGAACAGAAACAGAAACAGAGAGGAGAAACCGTAAAACACTCACAGTGAATGAAACTGATAATCTTTCTCAGTCATCTCAGCTGTCTGAGAATAGTAGGTCCATAGGCTTTGGTCAATTGATAACAGCGAGAAATTGCAGTGCCTGATGATGTCAAAACTTAAATAAAACAATAATATTATTAAATTCATGACGCATATTTTTTCTTTGCATCTGTTGACAACGAACATTAATTTTGAACAACGGTTCTGAATGTAAGAGTAATAACAGGTCTAAGAAACGTAACTGAGAATGTACATATATGTATTTTCTATACCACCCTTCAGCGTCATTCTCTGCCATCACCAACACCATCATCATCGTAATCATCATCAATATCCATCATCATCCTAATCATCATCTTCACTCTCCTCCTCCTCAATATCATCATCATCATCATCATCATCATCATCATCATCATCATCATCATCATCATCATCATCATCATCATCATCATCATCATCATCATCATCATCACCATCATCATCATCATCATCATCATCTTCATCATGATTTTCATCATTACTACAACAACAACCACCACTACCAATTTCTATAAACAGTAGGCCCTATGCCCAGGAGCAATGCAAGATACATTTGTTATATCTGTATTATTTTAATTCTTCAACGCGTGCAGAGCATATCTTGTCTGGATGCGTCATACATCACCAAACTCGCGCATGCCAAAAGCTTACTTTAGTTTCCAGTGACTTGCGCATGCCCAAAGGATGGCACTGCATTAATAATCACCCTGTACAGGGTGCTAAGTAGTTAGATTTAGATCTATGAGCATTGGTAGCAACTTGCAATGCAGGGAATGCAAAGAATAATTATGTCCCTCCCCGCCCCTACCCGTTCCCAGTCAAGTGATCAAGTGAGTTTGTATTTACGGCACGTCAGCACGGTAACGGCTATTATTGTGCCCATGATGTCTTTAGACATTTAATACATTATACCAGTAACAGCGGTGGCTCCTTTATCTATCTGAATGGTAAAAGCATAAGAATTGTGCATAAAAAGGCTGGTTAAAAGTAAAGGGTATATACAGTGGTTTAAACAACAAAACATATAACTTGTAGATCTACTTCAACAACATCACACAGTCACACAAATTAATTGTTATATTAATATCTGGATCTCGGTTTCCAGTATTTAATCGTATTCTTTTATTATTATTACTAGTTGAAGTCCCGCGAATGGCGGGTTGAGTTGAGTTGAGTTGGTTTTAACATCCAACATCAGCACTGAATAGGCTATATTGTGGACGGACCCCAAACCGGACGTCTGACAATTGTATGTGCTGCCACACACGAGACAGGGCGGGGATACCATGACTCCTGTCTCAGCCGGTCACATTATACTGACACCGATCCAACAAGTAGGGAACGTAACCGCCGGGATTCGAACGTGGGACCTTTTGCATCGGAAGCCGATGTTCTGCTCCTGGGCTACCGCGCCTCCCCCCCCACCCCCGTGAATTCGCTGGATTAATAGTTTAAATCAATACAAATTCTACGACAAACAGTGCCACTTACTCTAAAACAGTATACCCCTGCCGGTAATATACAGTATGCCCCTCCCGGTAACATGTCCTTATCTACACCAAGTGATGTGGATGCGAAAGCTGAATTGTACCTTCGAATGTTATTTCGAAAAATGTCTAGATTCTGCAGTATCCGCGCACAAACAGCTGATGTAAAGGTTCCGGCAACGTTTGCAAGGGTGGTAAATTTACTTGACTGTTGGCACAGCATAGTGAGGATGTTTCTGTGAGCCATAATTTTGCGTCATAATACTGACATGTCTTTGTCATTCCCTCCATTTTGTGGACAACAGTAGTGATATTGTCATAGTTTGGGTCATTTGGTGGTGTAAGCGTAGGCTGATGTGAGGTGGAGACGGTAGTGGTGATGTAGATCTTATCCGGGTGGGCCTATCTGCTTCTTGTGGTGGTGTAGCAAGTCTAAAGCTAAGCCTACGTTGTGGAGATCTAGAGCTATGTCTTTTTTTCACTTTGTCGTAGATCTAGATTTAGATTTCGATCAGTATCAGTAGGCCTAGGTGTGGATGGTTGATCAAGTGCAGTATTGCCATTGTTTCAGGTGGAGGTGTTAGTGGTGATGTAGATCAAGATCTAATCCGTGTGGGTCTATCTTCTTTTTGTGATGGTGTAGCAGATCTGAAGCTGGGTCTATGATGTGGAGATCTTGATCTAGATCTACTTGTCTTAGATCAAGATCTAGATCAGCATATTCAGTAGGCCTACATATGGATGGTTTTTTTTTTATCACGTCTCTTTTTATCACCTGACATCGCAATAGCTCTATATCTTCCATAATTAAATTTCGATCACGATACAGGTGAGGCACGTTTCTGGGTCATATAATTCTTAAATGACTAGGTACGTCTGCGGAGATAAACTTCCTAGAAGTACCGTGCACAGCGTTGTTTTTTTCCTGAACACACTTTTGTCACAAAAAGTACGAGGAAAGAGATTGACCTATTAATCCAGATTGGCTTTTGCGTGAGGAATACATACCGTTTTTATATAATATAAAAGGTCTAATAAAACATTGCTTTGAAAAAAATCGTGATCATCATGTCCCTTATCTGATGTATAGTGGTTTATAAAAAAATGTTTTGTAATTTTCAAGTGATTGAGTAAGTCTGTAGAGATGGGCAAAAATCGAGGCGGGGAGCTCACAATGAACTCCGCCAGGGAATATAGCTAAGCTGTGTGACTTGCCTGTCCTAAGCCAGGGTAAAGGAGGAAGGTTGGGCACTGGGTTTACACCCCAGTCCCGTAAAAACTATCTTGTAACAGAAACCAAGGCAACACAAAATATTATCTTTTTGGCTGAGGGAGATACTTATTCTTCAG
>RQTK01000670.1:278216-281633 GCA_003991915.1 Elysia chlorotica | reverse complement strand
AAGAAATAAAATAAAGAGATGGATACAGACGGACAGAGTAGGAAGATTGGCGTATTTGCCTATATAACTACATAGGCATCAAATTTATTGTAATATATCTTTTATAAGTATTTACGCCTCTCCATTCATTTCAGCCTTATCATATACGCTTAATAACAGTACCAGTGCTTCACGGGGCTGGGAACTGTTTCAACCAACTACAGTAGTGCTAGCTAGGATACCATCATACCATGTACCAAGTCGCATCCGCCACAGCGCTGCATTCTCCTCTGCATCTCCCTTACGAAGTCTCTATTTGAACTGGTTTCGTAGCAAGATATTTGAATCTTCTGTCAATAAAGGAAATAATATGAACGAACCGACACCCGTTTGTGACGAAATATATCCTTCGTGAGACAGGAAATTACACGTTACTAATACTTGTTCGTGTTGCGTATTCTTTTTGCAGTGCCCTTTATTTATTACTCAAGGGACGAAAAAGAAGTCGAATATGTTCAATTTAAAAAAAAAGTTGTTTGCTTCCCCCAAAATTGCACCCGTTCAGTAGAATTAATATTAAATAAATCTGTATCATAACGGAAAAGACACACACTAACAAAGAAATTAAATATCTACTTCGGTTCTATTTTGTTTCCGGAAATAATAGTTAGCAAAGCCTCTTGGTTTTTTTTCCAGTTTCTTTGTAGTTACGGGCACTAATAAAATTAATGTGTAGTTCGTTCTTTTGTTTGAGAAAGTATTAAAGTGTGTGGGATCAGTTGGTGGAGGAGGAAAGAACAAAGGAACAACAAGGATAGTGTGATTCACCAAAGCAAACAACGTCAATGCGGTACCCGGGCACCAAATGGCTATCCCTTCTTCTCCCCCCCCCCCCCTCACCCCTTTTCAGCCCGATGCCTCGTACAGTGGTGACTATGTGGAGTAGACACTCCATAGCTTTAGTCTAGGAGCTCTGAGTTATGACACTTTGATACAAATCTGTACAACAAAATACGAAACTAGAGAGCTCGAGGGACGAATTTGTTTCGTGATCAGAACTATCGATGTAACGCTCAAGAGGCAAAAGTAGAGTAGAAAGCTCAGTCTTCATTCTCAAATTAGGAAACGAAAAATACATTAAAAGGAGGGCCGCTTTCATTAGTTGTTAAAATCCATCGTTCATTTGTCTGCTGTCGTCCCCTACCGATCGGTGTCAGTTATAAATGTACTGTCAAACATAACTATTGTTCGTCCCCTACCGATCGGTGTCAGTACACATGTACTGTCAAACATAACTATTGGACCAGTCCACAATATAGCCTATATAGTGCTGACTTTGGACGTGATGCCACCAACCCAAACCATACCCGGACCTCGCTGCGCAATCTTTTTGTTATACAAACACGAAGACGCTGCACAAGCGTGTCTTCAGCGAGCGCTCTGTGGTACAGTACTCTTTTGTCCAAACACGACTATCGTATTCCTTATCTGCAGGACTGGTTGAGTGACTGTGCCCTATATCGGGATGTTTGCTTGGTCGCAAGTGACCCAGAAACTTGACTTGGAGTGCTGTAGATGGGTCATCAGTCTCCTACTGCCTGCTGTCAGAACAAAGAACGGCCATAAAAGTCGAGGCGCGGGATCAATTTTTGATCCCTCGTCCAAAGACAGAAGAAAAAACTTCGTCGTAGTGGATCCTAGGAGACGTTAAATCAAGAGAGAGATAGAGAGGTAGAGAAAGAGAGGTAAAGAGATAGTCAGAGAGAGAAATAGAGAAAGAGAAAGATAAGGGGGTTAGAGTGTGAGTGAGGAAGAATGAGAAAGAAAACGTTGGAGAGAGAAAAAGTAAGAGAGAGCGAGAGAGATGGATAGTAGAGGAGGGGAGAAGATAGATGTCATCCTTCCCTATTGAGAAGAAGTTTTCTAACTTTCTTTATTTCTGAGGATCTGAGTATTTCAGTCGGTAGAGCAAAGCGATTCCATTATATATGTATGGTTAGATTCCACGCAAGGGTCGTCCTGTCTTATTGGTTGGTTCGCCGTAGGACTGTATAATTATTATGACCGGCTGAGAGAGAAGTCCCAGTACCCCTGTGCTTTCTCTGTGGCAGCATAGTTATAAGCATTGTAAGACGGATTCTCTTATGACCCATCGCCGTAAAGGACATCTCTTGGAACATAGGAGGCGCTCAACTAAGAGATAGCCTCTTCCTTTAGAAAGAAGTTCAATCTTGTAATAGATACACACATTTATCATAGTGTGAATTACGTGAATAAATTGTAAAAGAAAAATTCAATTTGCCTTTTTCAAGTTTGATCTCAATTATTTATTTTCAAACCAAACCTGGGGTTCTGTGGTCACTGGGCAACAAGAAAACACAAATGATTACAGGGCAAATAATAAGAAATATTTTTAAAAAATAATTCTCAGCAACCCTCCCCATCCCGTTAAAAAGGCAGAATGTTCTTTTTGACAACACAACCATTCAAATTGAAATTAAAATTGATTATTTTACCTGAAATTATAAGAGAAAAAAAAACAGCAGAAAAGCAACAAAAACAAAATTGGTGTGCGCCCTTAGTTCAGCACTGAGGGGAAAAGTTATTTTCTTCTTTCTTCGTTGCAAGGTTCAGATTAAATACATTAAAAAACAACAACACAAAAAACGCTGTTGTACGAACTTAGTTTATTGCATATATAAAAAAAAATTATATATTGATTTAGCTCCAAGGGAAAAACTGAAAGCGCCGCACTCACACGTTATTTTTTTTCTTTCTTCGTTGCAAGGTTCAGATTCAAATATAACAGTACTCTATTCTGAACTTCTTACTTCACAAACATTCCTCTCTTCTTCTGGGATTCTGGTTCAATAAAAACGAATATTATATTGTGTTACTAGATCAAAATGTTATTAATGTTAAATTATGTTACCATGAAAACCATAATATAGGAGCTTTAGTCGCTCACATACGTTGTATTTATATGCCGAAGTCAAACGCCTAATCCTACTTTTTCTTTGTACTTACTGCCCCACCTCTAGATCAAAATAACATTCTAGATCTATGTTACATGAAAAGAAAGGAAAATCATGACTATAAATAATTTATAAATCTCCATATTATTAGTTTCCAATGCAATAGGACTACATTAGGCATGATTCGGTTCATCATTTCCAGGATTCGTATAACGTAGGCCACTTCCTCTCTGCATTGCAGTCTCCCCTTTGTTTTCGTATGGCTATAGGAAATGTGCCCGCAATTCAGACAACACTAGTTTGGCTGGCAATAACACATTCTCTGTTGTGTCTTTCAATGCGAAAACACAAGCATGTCCTGTCCATGCAACCAATGCAGACAGGCTGTCAAGTCAAACATTCTTAATCTGTAAAAGAAATGATAGGAAAAGTTAAAAGAATGTTTTCAGTCAGATTTTTTTTC
>RQTK01000670.1:268216-275716 GCA_003991915.1 Elysia chlorotica | reverse complement strand
ATCTTTACCACGCACATCTATTCTCTATATCTTTCCACCCCGCTCTGTCTTTCGAATTTGTACCTGTATGGCGATAGATAATTAGCAGGCCATATAATTCAGGGAATTCGCTTCCGAAAGTACCATGCTCATTGCACATGCGCGTGGACAAAAAGAAAATATGCAAAAACGAGCCTGAGAAACAAACAATATTATTGGTTCGGCTGGGGGTCAAACCCAGGACCCCTCGCGTGTGAGGCGAGCGTGACTCTCTCTCTCTCTCTCTCTCTCTCTCTCTCTCTGCCGCTATCTATTCTTATCTTTTACTCTCTCTCACACTTCATCTTTCCAGCCTCTCTCAATTTTTTCTCTCTCGTTTAATCTCTCCATCTATGAGAAGTGCAGCCAGAGATCATTACCCGTAGCTTTTTGAACAAGGTTACTCGACACAGAAAACTTAGCAAACCTTTTTAGATGACATAATGATTTACGCTACACCCAGCAAAAAGTTTGCTTACTTAAAAAATGAATATTTTGCGTTTTTTACTCTTTTCTTTTGTCATTCATTAAATGGTTAGGGGGAAATTACCACTTCTTTTCCTTTTTTAACCGAAACGTATAGAGGGCAGTCGTCATAATAGTGAGATTTAAACAAAAGACAACAACAACAAAGGAAACGCAAAAAACAGAGTCAATGTAACAAAATAGAATGGTTGGTTCGGCTGGGGGTCGAACCCAGGACCTCTCGCGTGTGAGGCGAGCGTGATGACCACTACACTACCGAACCGATAGAATATGCGCGCGGTATTATGAAACAATTGCAACAACATCAGCGACAATAACAACAACAACAAAAATAATTTTAAAAAAAAACGACGACGACGACGACAACAATAACAACTATCATTGTTGCTTGGTTTAACAGACTGGGCACTTTTCAAGTGTCTTTTTAGAATACCGAGGTTCAAGCTGAAAATCAAACTCCTTACCGTATTTTTTCTATTGCTCACTCTCTAGCGATATTCACTGAGCAATGCGGGTGCGGTATTCCCAAACTACGATGTAAAAGAGTTCATAATTAAGTGCGAGCAAATTTAGATCTCATAACGAAGTAAGGGCAAGGAGCAGAGGTTTGGGAATATAGTGTGCAGAGTTTAACCATCATTAATTGTCCAGAATACAACTAGTTATAGCCGGTTTTGATCAAGTTATAATGTTTTAAAAAACCTGACTGACTGACTGACTAATACGCACAAATATGCAATAACAAGAGTACTAATACTATTGAACTAACTACATGGAATGCCAAACTGATAACACTAACAGGTGTTTTAGGATATCGGGTGGGGTACATGTACCAGCTGCTTGTGATCAAATTACCCTGTGTGACAAATTCACTGTTCGATAAAGCCAACTATAGAATAGCAAGGGGATTAAATGCATGCACACGTAATACGTTAATATTTTAATTGTTTTTTCAAAGCGCCCTATCCTTTCCAGGTATCTTAAGTTAAAAATTGACGGATGATCGTCTTTGCGAGGTATATTTCTGCAGGTTTTATGTAGATGGCAGTTTAAAATTTCTCTAATGCATTTAAAGAAAATAGATATGGGCGAGGGGGGGGGGGGCAAGAGAGAGTGAGAGAGAGAGAGAGAGAGAGAGAGAGAGAGAGAGAGAGAGAGAGAGAGAGAGAGAGAGAGAGAGAGGCGTAGAGGCGAGGAGGACAATTAGACAGACAAACATAGAGACATGTATGGGTGCATGAACATAATTGCTAGTTTTCAATAAATAAATAAATAAAATAATGTGAAAACTCCACATCCTTCTTCCCTCAATGTCACTTCACACATTCTTAAGTTAAAATTTCATAAAATATAATTTAAAAGAAAAGTACAAACATACAGATTCGGTTTCGCTTTCTCTCTCTCTTAGAGAGAGGCGTAGAGGCGAGGAGGACAATTAGACCAACATAGAGACAGTTTTACATCATCCAGAACCCCAAGAAAGATTATACACGGCGATGGGCCCCAAGACTAACGTTTGACAATTCTACGTGCTGCCACACAGGGGCAGGGGAGGAATACCTGGACTCCTGTCTCAGTCAGCAACATTACACGTATAACGGATCCAACCAGTAGGGGACGAAATAATCCAATAAATCAAGTATGCCTTTTTGTGGGCTCAAATCGGTGCCTCTCCACTACTTTTATGCCATGTATGGGTGCATGAATATAATTGCTAGTTTTCAATAAATAAATAAATAAAATAATGTGAAAACTCCACATCCTTTTTTCCTCAATGTCACTCCACACATTCTTAAGTTAAAATTTTATAAAATATAATTTAAAAGTACAAACATACAAATTCGCTTTCGCTTTCTCTCTCTCTCTCTTTCTCTCTCTCTCTCTCTCTCTCTCTCTCTCTCTCTCTCTGTCGCTGCCTCTCTCTGTCGCTGTCTCTCTCTCTTCTCTGTCTCTCTCTCTGTCTGTCTGTCTCTCTCTCTTTCTCTCTCTCTCTCTGTCTGCCTATCTGTCTGTCTGTCTGTCTGTCTGTCTGTATGTCTCTCTCTCTCTCTCTCTCTCTCTCTCTCTCTCTCTCTCTCTCTCTCTCTCTCTCTGTTCTTTCTCTATAGAGAAAAATTATGCTATTCTGTTTAGGAATCCCAACAGGTTCGGTAGTGTAGTGGTCATCACGCTCGCCTCACACGCGAGAGGTCCTGGGTTCGACCCCCAGCCGAACCAATTTTTTCCCCTCATTTTGAAACACCGCTCTGGCACGAATCTCATCTCTATGGAGAATACTTGGGACGAGGAGAGATGGTGAGATTTTATGCAATTTTTCCTCGTACCCAGATAGAGACAACTGAGGCGTAAAATAAGGATACTGATCACCTGCTTTTTAGTTGTTGTTTTTTTTACTAGTAAAATATGTATAAGAAATTCCGGGGATTACACTTCTAAATATGATATCATCGGAGAACAAAAGAAAATGTATAATTTTTCTGACCAAAAGGGACTAGCTGGTTTGATTAACATAATTTATTACTATTATTGATAAAATAATAATTGGTTCGGCTGGGGGTCGAACCCAGGACCTCTCGCGTGTGAGGCGAGCGTGATGATTGAATAACGCAGCGATACAAAAAGGTACAGCATTCATCTCTACAGTTGAGAGCAATAAATATCTTCAAATTTGACGTTTCTGATGTTATCTAGTGAGAACATTATTGTAAGATTTGATGCGTTTTAATCTTCAACACGTTTCTCATTTTAAGGAGAGATGGTGAGTTATCATTTTAGGTAGTTTTTTGTTTACCTGTTAGAAGAAAAATAACTAGTAATTTATGTATGAGAAATTTCGGGGTTTAGACTTCTAAAAATCATATCATACTAATTGTTCGTCGAATCGCGCGGAGAACAAAAGAAAGTGTAAACCTTTTCTGAGCAAAAATTTCATGATTAGCTGATTTGATTTACATAATTTATTACTATATACTGATAAAAAAAACTATTGGTTCGGCTGGGGGTCGAACCCAGGACCTCTCGCGTGTGAGGCGAGCGTGATGACCACTACACTACCGAACCTGTTGAAAGAGTTAAATTGAATTATTTACCTAAAATCTCTGACCCAAGACGAGTAACATAATCATCCTGCTTCTATAGAAGAGTCTTTGGCACGCTGTTCAATTTGCAATTTTCCTACTTTATATCTTGACATACATTTTTTCCTAAATCCATCCCTCCCTCTCCTTGTGTCTCTCTTATTCTCCCTTTTTCTCCCTCTATATATCTCCACCCGGCTCTGTATTTTGAATATTTACCTGTATGTGGGGAGATAACTAGCAGGCCGTATTATACAGGGAATGCGCTTCCTAATATACTATGATCATTCATTTTTCACAATGTGTAGACAAAAAGAAAAACGAATTTAACAAGCCTGAGAAACAAGGATCATCTGAATTGTTGTAACAAAAAGTAGTATTGGTTCGGCTGGGGGTCGAACCCAGGACCTCTCGCGTGTGAGGCGAGCGTGATGACCACTACACTACCGAACCTGTTCTCTATAGAGGGAGGGAGAGAATTCTACACTACCGAACCTGTTTTTGCTGAAGAACAAATATTGTTATTGGTTATCTCTACCAGTGAGAGCGAAATCTTCTTGTATTAGGTTACATCATGAAATGTACTATTTTGCGAGTAGTGTTATCTTCAGAAGATTATCTGTCTGTCTATTTCTCTCTTTCTCTCTCTCCCTCTCTCTGTCACACACACACACACACACACACACACACATACACACTCTTTCTTCTCCCTGATCTGAACATAATATGTAAAATCGCATTCGCCTACACTACCGAACCTATGAAGTAACGCAGCGAAATAAAAACATGTAGTTGTCATCTTAGCAATAAATATCTCCAAGTGTGCCGTTTTGAGGTTACCTAGTGAGAACATTGTTGTAAGATTTGATGCGTTTTAATCTTCAACACGTTTCTCATTCTAATTAAAAAAAAAATGACGTGTTTTTGACTCGCAATGATGCACACACGTCTCACCGACTCTGTCTATCTGTTTATCTGTGTGTGTGTGCGTGTGTGTGTGTGCGCGCGTGTGTGTGTGTGTGTCTGTCTGTCTGTTTGTCTGCCTATCTGGCTATCTGTATCTTTCACTCCCCCCATCTCTTTATTGCTATCCATCTCTTTCTTCCTGCCAGTCTATCTTTCAGCTCATCTCCCAAACTCTCTCTGTCTAACTGTTTGTATTTCTCTGTATCCCTCTATTCTCTGTATCCCTCTATTCTCTCCATTCCTCTCTTTCTGTCGTACTATGCCGTCTGCCTCTCTATCGTCTCCGTTATTCTCCCTGTCCCTGTCTCTCTTTCGCTCTCCCTTGCTCTCTCCCTCTACCTCTCTCTCTCTCTCTCTCTCTCTCTTTATATATATATATATATATATATCTTTCTTTCTACCGCTCTCTTTTTCTTTCCATCTGTTTTCCTCTGACTTTATCCTCCTATATTATTGTATTAGAGAAATCATGAAACTACCAACCGTTATATCCTATTGAAAGAAGTCTTACTTCGGATTCCCGAAGCTAGAGGAGGGTCAAAATGCTAAAATTTAGGATGAAAGATAATTAATCAATCGTATATTTAACAAAACTTTAATGAAACGTTTAAAAAAAGGTATAACACAATGGCTTTTTTTATTATTGACATCGGTTAATTTATTTCATGGTAATAACTTATCTCAGCGGCATTTGTTAACTTCTTTGGTTTAATTATATCATTTTAAATTTAAAAAAATATTCTTGGTTCGGCTGGGGGTCGAATCCAGGACCTCTCGCGTGTGAGGCGAGCGTGATAATCACTACACTACCAAACCTGTTGAATGGGACTCATAAACGACTAATTAGGTCGAATCATTTGACCCTAGATGAGTAACATTATCTTCCTGTTTTTGTAAAAGATTGTTTGGCATGTTGCTCCATTTGCAATGATGCTCCTACATATCCTAAATATCTTGACATTTCTGTTTCCCCCATAATTCTCTCCCTCCCTCCCACTCCTTGTGTCTCTCTCACTTTCCCCTTTTCTACATTTATCCATCTCTCTATTTCTATCATGCACATATGTCCTCTATATCTCTCCACCCGGTTCTGTCTTTTGAACGTATACCTTTATGACGATAGATAACTAGCAGCCATATTATTCAGGGAATGCGCTTTCTAAAATACCATGATCATTGCGCATGCGTGTAGACAAGAAGAAAAACGAATTTAATAAGCCTGAGAAACAAGGAGCATCTGAATTGTTAAAATAATTATTTTAATAAAAAATAACATTGGTTCGGCCGGGGATCGAACCCAGGACCTCTCGTGTGGGGCGAGCGTGATAACCACTACACCACCGAACCTGTTGAAGGAAACTTCTAAACGAGTAGTTACGGAGAATCTCTGCCACTAGATGAGTAACATTATCTTCCTCTTTCTGTAGACGATTCTTTTTCATGTTGTTCGATTTGCAATTATGCTACTACTATATCTAGACATATTCTTTCCCCTCACCCCATCCCTCCTCCTCCTTGTGTCTCTCTCATTCAAGTTTTTTCGACCTTTACCCATCTCTCTCTCTCTCTCTCTCTCTCTCTCTCTCTCTCTCTCTCTCTCTCCTTCTATCTATCTATCTAAAATCTTTACCACGCACATCTATTCTCTATATCTCTCCACCCGGCTCTGTCTTTTGAATTTGTACCTGTATGGCGATAGATAATTAGCAGGCCATATTATTCAGGGAATTCGCTTCCGAAAGTACCATGCTCATTGCACATGCGCGTGGACAAAAAGAAAATATGCAAAAACGAGTTTAATAAGCCTGAGAAACAAACAATATTATTGGTTCGGCTGGGGGACCAGGACCTCTCGCGTGTGAGGCGAGCGTGATGACCACTACACTACCAAACCTGTTGAAAGAGATAAATGAATATTTACCCAAAATCTGACCCAAGATGAGTAACATTATCTTCCTGTTTTCGAAGATTCTTTGGCATGCTTTTTGATTTGCCTAAGCTACTATACATCTTGACATAATTATCTTTTTTTCCCCTCACCCCATTCCTCCCCCTCTTTGTGTCTCTCTCATTCTCCCTTTTTCTACCTCTAATCTCTCCACTCGGTTCTGTATTTTGAATATTTACCTGTACGTCGATAGATAACTAGCAGGCCATATTATTCAGGGAATTCGCTTCCTAAAATACCATGCTCATTGCACATGCGTGTAGACAAAAAGAAAAACGAATTTAATGAGCCTGAGAAACAAGGATCATCTGAATTGTTTCAACAAAAAGTAGTATTGGTTCGGCTGGGGGTCGAACCCAGGACCTCTCGCGTGTGAGGCGAGCGTGATGACCACTACACTACCGAACCTGTTATTGCTGAAGAACAATTATTGTTATTTGTTACCTCTACCAGTGAGAGCGAAATCTTCTTGTATTAGGTTACATCGTGAGATGTACTATGTTGCGAGTAGTGTTATATTCAGAAGATTATCTGTCTGTCTATTTCTCTCTTTCTCTCTCTCCCTCTCTCTGTATCACTGTCCGTCTCTCTCTCTGTCTCTTTCTATCTCTCATCTATCTATCTCCCCCCCTCTCTCTCTCTCTCTCTCTCTCTCTCTCTCTCTCTCTCTCTCTCTCTCTCTCTCTCTCTCTCTCTCTCTCTCACTCACACACACACGCGCGCGCGCATACACACACACTCTTTCTTCTCCCCGATCTGCACATAATATTGTGGAATTACATCGTTTAACTCTATATTTCTAATGTATCCATCCATACACATGTATATAATTATCTATCATTATTGCAATCGGTGTGTTTTTCCAAACTACCTATCTTTCTATTGAAAAATCATCCGTTTGCCTATCTATCTATCTATCTATCTATCTATCTATCTATCTATCTATCTATCTATCTATCTATCTATCTATCTATCTATCTATCTATCTATCTATCTATCTATCTA
>RQTK01000670.1:233478-267861 GCA_003991915.1 Elysia chlorotica | reverse complement strand
TCTATCTATCTATCTATCTATCTATCTATCTATCTATCTATCTATCTATCTATCTATCTATCTAACTATCTATCTATCTATCATACATCTACTAGCTCTCCAATGATATAATTATATCAATATGTGTAGAAAGCATTACTTGTTCGTCACATGCACACGCTACAATATCATTATCTTATTACAACAACAACAGCAGCAGCAGAAGCAACAACAACAACAACAACAACAACAGCAACAACAGCAACAACAATACCACAAAAAACCCACAAGTGAAACAGTATACTTAGCCTCATATCCATCAACAAAATATTATTGGTTCGAACCAAAGTCCTCGCGCATGCCAGGCGAGCGTGGTGGCCACTGCACTATCAAACCTGGTGAATGCAGCTCAAAACAATAAACACGTAATTTCTTTAAGTTTTTAATCTATTTATTTATTACTTTTGTTAAGTTCAGCGAATGGATTTACGACAAAGTGATTACGTGAGGAAGGCTAACTATAGAATCGAACCTCGAATCTTCTGTTTGGGAGCCTAATCCATTACTGACTAATAAAATGACATGTGAATCTGCCTCATTCATTGAAATAATTACGTTGAGTGTTCCAAAACACACAAAACAAACCTGGTGAAGAGAGAGGTGGAAATCTTTAACCTCTTTGCTCCTGAAGTAAGTTTGATACAATCATGTACGGTATCTATCTACACGCAGCCTACAGTAGGCTACACAGCCACAGGATATAGACTCTTTAACTCAATGTTCTGTGATGCAAACAGTCCAAATAAGCCTAACCTTTTCACACGACGTGATTCAAAACCTATTCCATGTGCGTTTTTTACCGTTCCCTTTATTGTTAATTAAAGAAAAAAAATGTGGTACTATTTTGTCGTCTTCAAAAGGAGATGCGCAGCGCGACGCAAAGATTTGCCATGGCACAGCTCACTCTACTTAGTAATGGTGTCTTGTGCAGTGACTTAGCATGTTATTCTTTGGAAGCGTTGGCAAAGAAACCTAAAATAAAAAAATGAAAGAAACAAAAATAAAAGGCAATGTTTAAATAAAGCGCAAAAATGGTGAATTTTTAGGACAAGGAAAATATAAAACTGTTGTGTGTCGAATGTTATAAGGCATACAAAAGCACAGGTTAGAAAATGTGTCTTCTTTTTCTGTATCCCAAGGAGTGTGTTGTTATTATGTTATGTTATCTTAATTTTGCCCTTTACTAAAGATGCATGCACAGGCACGTATCTTATTTAAGTTCCATTCAAAACACAAATGGATCGCAGCCATCAAAAGAATCCCAACATCGATTTATTTTTCCTTTGGGTTCTGTGGTTGAAACGACTATTTACATTACAGAATCTATAGGGGCCCTTTATATAAGAAGATGTATTGTGTATATGTCTAGAAGAAATTTGTTTTAGTTGTTTGTTTTTTCTAAATCATTTTGTGTTGTTTCATGAATAAGGTCGACTCTTCATCGTTTGATGTTGTAACAATACATCTATCATTAGCACACAAATTGACATTTTTTTTTTCGCTTTTCTTGAGACAATAAAAAATTAACCAATTATGCTATCACAATTTGATATCGTAAATTAAAGAGACAGCGCAGAATTGTTTTAAGAAAAAGCCGTTTGAGTACTTTCTTTCTGTGTTGGGTTCCTCGCTTTGCTTCCGTGTGGCAGCACTTTAAAATTGTCACACATATATTAGTCTTGGGATTCTTTCTCGATAAAGCTTAGCTCTTGCCGGTAAAGAAGGAGAAGCAGAGTTTAAACGAGTTCAGTAGGTTGCTTAACGTCCAACGTCAGCACAATTTGTTATTTTGTGGATGGGCCCCCAAGACTGAAGTTGGACAATTTTATGTCCTGCCATTCCTGTCTCAGCCGGTCACACTATACTCATACCGACTTGATTCAAAGGAGACGAAATAGGACGCATGAATTTTTTACCAATTGTGTGATTTAAAAAACGGACCTCCCAATCACCCCCCTCTCCCCCGCTCTAAGCAAGAAGGAGAAGAAGAAGAAGAAGAAGAAGAAGAAGAAGAAGAAGAAGAAGAAGAAGAAGAAGAAGAAGAAGAAGAAGAAGAAGAACAACAACAACAACAACAACAACAACAACAACAACAACAACAACAAGATAATGAAAAAGAAGAGGAGGGGAGGAGGAGGACGAGGGCGAGGACGAGGAGGACGAGGACGAGGAAGAGGAGGAGGAGGAGCAGAAGGAGAAGGAGGGGGATGAGGAAGAGGGGCACTGAGGCATTTAAATAATACTAATCCATCTCAACAATGCTGAATGAAGTGAGCTGCCGATTTCATATCTAAATTAATAATCTCTTTAGTTTCACGTCTCCTATTTTCTTTCAAAAATCCTTTCATACAGAGAAACGGAATGTGAGCTGATTTTCGAACCATTCCTCCTGTTCGTCAGTCATGTGCGCTACCAGCTGAAGTACTAAAGTGCTGAATTATATTACAGTGTACTGGTGTTCAGTATCAGGTGAGTTGTGAACTTTTGTCAACCGAAATACAATGTTTTATATTTCCCCAGTGGACAAAGGGCGTGGTACTTTTCCTTCCCTGAACAGCTTGGCTGACAAGTTTTCGCCCCGCCAATACCCTCCTCCCCCGTCCCCAATAAAAGCCCTCCGCCCTCTCTATATTTACACACTTGCCCTCCTGTCCCCATTAAACAGGAGGGGACTTCATAATAACTCACCTATCGCGGAGATGGTAGCTGTCACACAGCAGTGCGTGTATGTTTGTGTGTGTGTGTGTGTGAGAGAGAGAGAGAGAGAGAGAGAGGAAAAAAGGAGGGAGAAGGGGATTTAATCATTGAATTATCTGTATGTTTCTGTTTAAAAATTATAATTTGTATGCCCCCCCTCTCTCTCTCTCTCTCTCTCTCTCTCTCTCTCTCTCTCTCTCTCTCTCTCTGTATGTGTCTCTGTCTTTGTCTCGCTCTCCTTATTATCTAGTCCAAGTTTCCTCTCTCTGGCAACCCCCTTCCCTTCTCTATTAAATAGAGAATATTTAAATACCTTCTCTCTCTCTCTCTCTCTCTCTCTCTCTCTCTCTTTCTCTCGTACTCCATAAATTCATGAATACATTTACTTTTAACTCTGAATTTTCATATTTATATCTCTCCCTCTTTAAATATCTATTTATCGATCTATCTGTCTATCTCTCTTTACACTCACTCTCAAGTGAAGTTAGTTTTAACGGTGGGGGATCTGGATGAATGTATGACAACAAAAAAAACAACAACAACACACACAGACAGATGTATACTGCATAACTCAACAATACGTGTATTTTGACACTATTCTCTATAGTCTGAGGTGGGCACATTTTGATCCCAAGTGCGAAGTAATAGGAACATCAGGAGGCACTTGATCTTAGCACAGACCTGAATGTGCACAAATAAAATACCATAGTCCTTGTGACAGCGAAATGGTGGCAGAACTGCCAAACACAACCATCTCCCAATGTATAAATATGACATGAAAACGCTTACAGTACAAATAGAGGGTCTGCGCTTCTTCTGGTATAAATTTGGCAGCTGTGTGTGTGTGTGTGTTTTGGGGGGGGGGGGGTCTCGGCTTCTCGGGGCGCAGCTCAGGTAAGGCCAAGTGTGTAATATCACCGGAGAGACCGGCCGTACAGGTGTGGTGTTGGTACTTTGTCACAGGGGGGAGGGGGAGGAGGGGAGTGGCCCGTAAGTCGCGCTAGAGCTCAGTAGAGTAGAGCCAGATCCGAATCGTAGTTGTGGGCAAGGGCAGGACGCGGCAGTACCGCAGTAGGCAGAGGCAGGACCAGTTTTGTGAATTTGTGTCATTTCGTTTTGTCCACACAGTACTGCGAGGACGCCAGGTTTGCTCCTCGGTCTTTCAATATTTTGGATACATTCTTTGAGGCCAGGCAAGAAACTTTCGGTACATGTCGTCGGATGCGACATTGTTTTTTGATTCCGGGACTTCATTACTGTTCTGGTCATTCGAGTGGACTTTCACGTAAGTTCAAGTTTAAGATCTAGATTTCTAAATTATATCTCTTCAATCGCGATAGAATAGTCGTGATGTCTAGATTTATATCTAGATCTAGATTTGTTTTAAACTTAGATCAATATGATAATTTTTATTCTGCCTAATGGGTTGAGTTTGAAGCTCCCAAAAATAAGACAAATCAACGAAAACTAGTATTCCGAGTCAAAGTGAGATAATTTAGATCTAAGACTATTCTTTATCATTAAAAATAATACTAAGTACAATTAGCACAATTTACATTCTTATTAATTTTTTTTTTTTTTGGGGGGGGGGGGGGTTGTAGGCTGAACAAAAAATACTCTCTGCGCATCCTTCTGTCCTAACTATGATACTAAATCAATAGTATTAATTCGTTCGCTTCAGTCAATTCGGCGACTTTGCATGTTATTTTGGGTAGTCTCGGTTTTGGAAAATTCAAGATCAGCTATTCATATTTTTTAACATCTTAACAAGAGATGCCTACGTTTTGTACTTCCATTTTCTCCTTATAAATTGAAATAGCTCACAAGCATGTCTCAATTTGGTATGAAGTTAAAGGTCTGAAATCTATGGATATGAGTTTACTATAGTTTTAGATCTTGACCCCTCTGTCAATGAAATGTACGATTTATTTAATTTACTTAACAAGATCACAGTGACATTTTACCACATACATAAGAGCCTAGATTCTAGTTTATAATGTGAAGTGCATGTACTTTAAAGAGTGGTATACCACTACAGTGGTTAAATATTCGTCCAAAACATGTACAGTCATTAATATTGCATTCTTTCCATATATACACTTTAAAACTCTTATGAAAATGTATCTATAAAATGGCACTTAACTTGGAGATCTTAACTGAAACAAAGCGCAGCTCCATTCTGCAGGTTCACATTATCTCCCTGTTTTCTGTGACTCTTTATCTCAAACCTCCATCATTACTGTAGTACAACAACAACAACAACAACTACTACTACTACATACTACTACTACTACTACTACTACTACTACTACTACTACTACTACTACTACTACTACTACTACTACTACTACTACTACTACTACTACTACTACTACTACTACTACTACTACTACTACTACTACTACTACTACTACTACTACTACTACTACTGCTACTACTACTACTACTACTACTCTCATTCCTCACCCACCAAGTAATATTTGGTCTTAAACCAGCAGCCACATCATTATCCATTTGATTCATTCATTTATTGTTTAAAAATAAAAAAAGACGAACATAGGAAATTCCAATATTGAAATGTCTGAAGACATATAGTCCAACGGTCATTATGCTCAGATATCAACCAGATTCCATTATGTTTGTTTATTTTGTATCTCTTGGTTTAAAAAAAATTTTTTTGGTGGGATTTTTAAAGTTGTTGATACATAAGTCTAGTTATACCACAGATCTATAAATAGCACTTTTAGTGCTATTTATATATCTATGAGCAATACCGGTAAATGAAAACGCTTTGGTTCATTTCACCTTCACAACAGGCTAGTGAACAAAAAACGATTCAATGGTAACTAGCCACATTTAAGCTTGAACAGCCATGCATGTAGTGCGTGAATCTTGCCTTGGGTAAGCTTTCACTAGTTTCAGGTTTATGTTTTGGACCGTTCAGTTCAATCACAAACTAACGACGGCTATGTCAAGTAATTTTCCATGATCCAGAGGGTTGTGTGTGTATGTTTTTTAAAACTACTTAGGTAATGTCTATAAACAAGGTGTTTTTGTTGTGTGATTGGTTGTGAAAGAAATCGCAGTGCAAAGCTGCACAATCACACTGACACACACACACCTGATTAAATTAAATACATGGCATGTCGCCAGAAAGTGTGCCTTTCATTAAAGTTAAAACCACAAAATGTGGTCAAATTCAAATTACCAACTACGCCCTACAGCACTGGGATTTGTTACATGGACATTATTGCTTTGCCTTATTGCCTCGTCTAGGTGCGTAGTTACCTAAGTCTTTAGTGCTCAGTGGATGCCCTCGTCTCCGTATAGGGTTAACATAGAGGGTGGGGTAAAGTTTTCTTTATTACGTAAAAATGATACGGGGTTCTAATATCTAGAATGTATGGCAAAATTAATACAGAACCATCGCTCGTGTTCTTTGGTATTCATAATCTAATTATAAACATTGTCTTCCTATTATACTGATTTAAGGTTTGATATTGGACTTGGTGTTATTCGATCAAAAAAGTTTTGATTACAAAATGTCGAAATCGTGACCCTTTTATATCTTTATTACCGTTTGGTACTTCATGTTAACATCTCCCAAATAATCACAATAACGGAAATGCGCATCTCGACCGTCTAGTGGGTGCTATGCAACATTGATTGACTCTTGTATGATATTACTCGATCAACTCATGAAGTGGAAATTGATGATTAAACCACCTTGTAAGTGTATGCTATGATCACATTGCCTAAATAGGCTCTCTTAAATAAATGAGAGAGCTAGAGGTGGACGCAGGTGTTTACTTAGCGATGGTTGGTAGCCCTGGAGAAAGTAACCGATACAATAATTTTTATAGGGGACGCAAGCTTGATCCTAGTTTGTCGCCGAGGTTTTAATAAAATAATCTTTACGGCGACGAGACCCCAGAGCGGGATATCATAGCCGGGATCTACAGTCACATTACAAACAATGACTTGTCCAGTAGGTCCTCAGTAATATCAGAGAGGCTTATATTATATAGTCTGCGGTAATATCTTCCAGCCCCCTCCCCCTTTTTTTCTTCTCTTTTCTCTGTGGAGCTTTGTAACCCTTCTGTTGTTTTTTTTCCCGTGTGCACGTTACTTTTTTCAGCTTGTGCACCCCTTTTGTACCTTGGTTTTTGTGTTCGTTTTCGGAATGTTGTTGTCGGTGTCGTTCACCTTGAAGTCCCAGGGTCCCACTGTCTTTTTTTTCATCTTTTATTTTTTATTTTTTTAATTACAGAGCTTAGTCGAAAGGACGGGGCATAATTACACCTCCAAAAAATTAGCCATGATTGGTGTCACGAGCTGATGATGTATTCATCGTGCAAATAAAAATTATTAAATGCTTGTGCGGGGGGGGGGGGGGGGGGGGAAGTGTGAGAACAAAAGAGTTGTTTGGGGTGTGTGGGGGGGGGGGGGGGGTGAGAAATGCTACTGACCTAATTTGGCACCTGTAATTTTTTTTTAAACATAAACGTAGATATCCTTATACGCTGGTTGAGATCACGAATAAGATATCCTTCATAGTGTTTTAATGGCTAATTGTCACATAACTTGACGCGTGCTCACTCTATTTATTTCTTGAAATAAGGGCGGTTGAGTCATGTTCACACTGATTTTTTTATTACTAAGGTTTAAAGAAGGAGCTGCCTTAATTATCCTAACCCATATACGCGAAATTCTCCACGTGAAACCTCTCTCTATCTCACCCTCTCTGGTTTTAATATTGTTTTAGAATGCAGCGGGTAGAGCAAATACTAGAGGTTTGTTAAAACCTAATTTTACAGTGTTTTATTTTTAAGTACTGATAAATAATTGGGCCTATGTTGGTGCTGTGATAATATTAATTGAAGAAATCTATGTCCCAATCAGGAAACGACGATTGGCCACCTGTCTAGTACATTAATCAATAATATCCCCGGATACCCAATGGGTCCCGCATAATTAACACGTGTGCTCAGACAATCCTCGCTCAGTTATGTCGCTTCATAATAAGTTAGACCCCTTCCCGTGTCGAATGTGTGTTACTTTCGTACTCCTGTGCTATGTAATTGATGACAGATATTTCATTGTCGTCTTGTAATAAGGTAGACTTCTTCCTGTGTTGTGTGTGTGAGCTGTGTAATTGCTGACACACATTTCACTGCTATCTCGTTATAAGGTAGATCCTTTCCCTTGTTGTGTGTTTATGTGTGTGTGGTATTTTCCTGTGCAGTATAATTAGTGACACATAGCCTATTTAGTAGTCCATCGAAGTTCAGTATTGATCTAAAGCAGGGCTTAAGGGCGGGTGCTTTCTTTGTATCTCTAAAGCTTTAATCAATATTACGCCCAAACAATCGAAGGGTGTGTCACATACAAACCACTATCCATTCATTAGGCCCGTAAAAAACACCATTGGTGTGAAATATAAACATAAATACATGTAAAGTTTTATCGAAAGGAAGAGTCGATATGGATCGAACTGCTGAGATACATTTTGCACTGATTGCCCTCGGCCACATTTGATACCTTCTTGTGTGGGGTTGGTGTCTTGGTGAAAAATTAAACAGATGTTCATGTCCTATCAATTTGAGTTATCGGCCCTACTGACATAGATGTCCATGGGTTTAACCAATGAGATGTCCGGGGGTCGACATTTACAATAGGGAAATTTATTTGTCAGTTTTTGCCCCCAGCTTGTTGCGTTGAATCGGGTCGATGTCCGTGTTATGTAACAGGTCGAGACAGGAGTCCTGGTGTCCCACTGTCTTATGAGGCAACAAAATACAAACTTGTCAAACGTTATTCTTGGGATCCTTCGCCGTATAGGAGCTTCCTTGGAGTCGTAACACTGAGAGAGAGAGAGAGAGAGAGAGAGAGAGAGAGAGAGAGAGAGAGAGAGATGTATATAGAGGGATTATCTCCTCCATCGAGCAACATTGAGTTGAGTCATGTACTACACAGATAATTATTATCTGCTTTTAATACCAGTAACGGGAAACACGTTCTTTGTGTTGTGTGCAGAGTTTGTAAACCCTTGGCAGTCACATAAGTACGGGATTGGGAGCAGCGCAATGACTTAACGACATGATCTGAGAAAGTCAACGTTACTCGCTGTCATACTCAGGAATTCGTGTAATGCCTGCTCCTGGCTTAGGAGACGATAAAATCTAGATGGTGGCCAGGGTTATGAAGACCCGGGAGCTTGGTGTCCACGCCGAATGATTAATGGCTGGTCGTGTTTGCACAGGACCTGGGACAGCTTGGGAGAGAGAGAGGGGGGGAAGAAAGAGTGAGAGGGAGAAATAGGAACAGACAGAAGGAGAGAGATAGAGAAAGTGGGGGAAGGGAGGGAGATAGAGAGAGAGAGAGAGAGAGGGGGGGAGAGGGAGAGAGACTATCTGAGACTATCAGAGACTCACTAAGGCAGCAATTAGATATTCAGTGGTATTCTTGCTTACCGATCAAAGCAAAACCGCCGACTAATGGAGTAGGTATTTGTCGTGCATTCAAAGGTACCTGTCTTCGCCACGATCTTTATTTACATTATTGTATGGCGCTTTCATTGTAGGGAATGTCATTTGGTTGTCTCGGATTGGGCCATTAAGCTGTAGTAACCATGTTTACAGGTTTTGTATCTTTGGGAAATGTTTCTGTTCGACTACATACAATATTTCATTAGTTTTAACATAAACCATAATTAGATCTTACTACAATAAACAAAAATGTCATTGCAACTTGGGTGTGTAATTGTTTTGTTTGTAATTTTTTTCATCTCCGATTGTTGTCTACCAAATGGGGCTATCAGAAGTGGCTGGCATGTCGATTGATTCATACTGTCTTAAACAGAGAGAGAGAGAGAGAGAGAGAGAGAGAGAGAGAGAGAGAGAGAGAGAGAGAGAGAGAGAGAGAGAGAGAGAGAGAGAGAGAGAGACAGCAAACTTAAATTTTGTACAGTTTGATATCGGCGAGGAATAACAACAGCAGAATTGTCGACCGAAGGCTGTCACGAAAATATATTCAAAATCTTACTCATATTTATACATGCAATAGGAGAAATGCTTGTTGCATTAATTATTATTATACAATAATTATTATATTCTTGATGATACAGGTAAATTTAAATAGCTATTTTCTTGATGGGATGTAGGTGATAAATAGGTTAGAGCTCGGTGTCTAAGCTTTTTCACTCATTTTAAATAGGAAGCTTGCACTGTCTTCACCTGCGATGTAGGGCATTCATGAGGCGTAGATTCAAAGGAATAATATAAAGACCTTTTACAGTTTAACACTACTGGGTACTTCAACATTTTCTTGCACAGAAATCACTCTCATTATTTCCTGAGAACCAATCAATTCGACCTGCCAGTGTCTGACTGTTTGGTATTTTTTTAACCTTGCATCGTAATTGGGGCTTTCCCGTCTATCCTTTGTTTTCTATCATTTGGATCAGCCCAGCTCAAGAATAATGTGGGCGGTGCAAGGTGGTTTTGACACCCAATTATTTCTTACTGTTGGGTCTTATCTAGGCTTTAAGACGCGATCGAAGAAAAAATGGTGGTTGAAGCATCAGTGTTTGCGTGTCGTGAGCAGAGAACACCCGTTAGGGCAATGAAAGAATGAAAAATTAACGAGAACGGTTCTCAAGTGCAGTAAATCATTGATATGGTCGGGGAGAGTTAAGGAGGGAAAACTTGCGTTAGGGGAATATCCAAGGTTCCTTATCTTTTTTCTCGTTGCTTGTGAGTCTGTTGTTTGTTTGTTGTTGCTGCTGTTGTTGTTTTGTGTGTGTGTGTGGGGGGAGGGTAAATTTACTGTTTTTAATTTGTTATCGTATCATTGTCCCATGTCAGAGTATTATCTTAAGTTTCACCCAAACCTGAACATTCTTTCCTTACAGTTACATGTGCAATTACTTCTGTCCACTGTTTTTAGTCTTGGGGCCTGTCCACACTATAACCTATATTGTGCTGATGTTGGACGTTAAAACAACTCAACAGCAACAACAACGTCCAAATTTTTCAACAGCGATGTTACAAATAGTGCTTTTACCCTTCTAACTTCTACCATACCTAATGACCTTAAGTCAGTGCTTCTTTCCTGATTACTCTGAGATATCTGAATCGACTATATTTTACTCTTGACCGTTTTTGTCCCTCGTTTTACAATATCCAAGTCGATTGTTGTGGCGCCCCTTTAAGTACATTTCGTTTTTCAGTTCATCTCTTTATTATGAGGAGCATGAATACGGAGGTCCACAGAATGATGCGATGTTTTGTTTTGTTGTTGTTGTTTTTTTTTTTAATGAAATGCACCAGTTGGTTCGGTTAGTTTCAACACAAAAATGGTGTACCGAGTTTTAATTGAGCCGTGTTCAAATGAATACAATTAAACAGCATTTTCAAGCTTTGAACAATCTGGACGGACCATTCACGGTTTGGCGAAATCGAGACAGGCTTTCAGGCTTACCTTTGTGCTTAACATAGTTCTTAAGTGCCTTCGGTGTGCACCTGTACTGTTGTTTCCGCTTGATTTGTCACTTGACTCTTGGCCTGTGATTGTGGAGTCAAATACCAATAGCGTGAATGCTAATTGCGCGTAATAAATGCGTCGCTGTAAAGTATATGGCCCGTAATTCTAATCAACGAATCGAACGCTTTCACGCAGGAAGTGCCCCCAGCTACATTTGAATATCGCGTTCTCACTCGTCTTTGTTTTTATTCGGCGATGAATCTTTCTTTTAGATAAAACGTGCACGCATGACTGCCTGAATATAGATCTAGGTAATGCGGTGTTTGTTTGTGGGCAGGTGCACATGTGTTTATTCGGGAAAATCCTTTGTGTTTCTGTCACTCCATTCACCCAATAGATTATACAATGGTTGCTCCTTTTTGTTCTCATTGTGTTGGGTTATTTTTGCACCAAGTTCTTCTGTCTAATATAACAAACTCATTGATCTGGTGTGCTATAAATTATTAGGTTTAAAGAAGGCAAACAAACCACAGGAATTATAAGAGGGACATGTTTTACAGCAGTGTTAAGAAATAGACTCTAAATTAAAACGACAGTGTTATTTATGATGTCTAAACTTGTTGTTTTCGAAGCTTCACTTTGATTTATCAGTAGGCCAATACAATTCTCAACCTGTAGTCCCTTATTTATTTTTTGCTTATTATAAATAACCGCGGACAAGAATAGTGTGCTAAAAGAAATTCTTGGTATCAATCCAAATCATTTTTGTTTATTAAATGAACTTAAGCCACGTAAGGTCGTGTTGTTTTGAAAGTTTGCTGGTTAAAATTCAGCGTATAAGCATACAAGTCATGTTTCGTGACAGTGTCCCAACAAAGAGTGTTGTAAATTAAATATGTTTACCTGGTGGAAAAATATCCTAACATGAGGTGAACATGATAAAAAGGGAAAACATAACGATTTTTATTGAATCAAGTTGCCGTTTTTTTTAGAGCTTTGTGGATCACTGCGTAGGCTATAGCATTCCGAGGTCACACTTAGATGCACCCAAAGATCGCTAAATCTGGGACAACATGTAAAATTGTCAGACACCAGACATTAGACCCGTCGTCGTATAGTAATCTTCTTGGAAACTTAGCAGATTCCAAACAAGGAAAGGTCCTATCTCCTACACAGAATGAATTGGATCCCGTCTCCGTTTGGTTCATCAGAATTTGACTCTGATTCGTGATATATAAGACTAGAATAACTGAATTCTGTTTCTAGAACGATACTTGAGGATTGATGCTTCGTGGAATATGGATAGGACAGGCTCCCTGGGCCATGGGGCGTGTATATTTTGTAATACATGCTTTGCGGTCCTCACGACGATACCGGATGACATAATCAGGCCCCTCAGGAATGGGGCTTTCTGATAGGTGTGACCAACTAAGAGAGAGTCATGGTATCTCCGCCTTGTCTCGTGTGTGGCAGCACGTAGACTTGTCAGACGTAAGTCGTGGGACCCGTACCCAATAAATGTAGACTATGTGCTGACGTCGGACGCTAAGCAACTACACTCCTGATCATTGATTGGCTCCGTGAACCCACTGTAGAGCTGTGATTGGACGCGGGTGTAGTTTCACATGTCGTCTTCGTCTACGACATTGGCCCCATCTTCGCAAGGCCTCAATAATAAGATTGCGATCTGCCAGACTTTGGCTTACTAACTTAGAAAAGTAGGTTGTAACACGAATACCCCAACATATTAACACTGGGGCAGACACGCGTGGTTGCTTCATGTCCATTCGAGTATAAACAAATATCCTTTCATTGTACAGAATCGGCGATGGAATCACTAACAGTAGGTCGGTCCTAGGTATACCCAAGGAGACGTCCCGTCTTCTGGGCTGATTTTGTTTATCCTTCTACGGTGGTTGCTTCTGGATCGAGATTTTCTTCAGTTTGGTGGCGTTCTTGTGATCTCGAATTGGCGTGGTTAGATACTGCATTTCTTGCCTTGTTTGTCATGACGGTGTCCGTACAATGTGACCAAGTCCTGACTTTCGTACTATAAGCACTAACACTTCAACAGTAACTTTGCTGATGTTTTTGTAATATCTAATAAAATTATGATTATGTCAATAAAAATATTACGTCAAAGGTTAATATTAAGAAAAGTCTTTAAAATGTCATTGGTGTCTCATAATAGGGTATGTCGTCGTATTGGGAAATCTAGGAGACGTGGAAATTGTAGAGATTTTCGCCTTTTCCAACTAGAGATCAGATTCTATGCCATGACGGTACCCTTTAGTTAAAACGAAGACGATGTTATAGGAATGTGCGCTGGCGTCCAATCATAGCTCCATCATAGACTTACGGAGCCAATGAGCGATCAAAATACCCCGGGCTAAGGGTTTTGATTGAGTCATCCATCACCGTCGTGGCGTTCGCAAAGCCTGTATTACTTAGTTGTTGTGAGATGTCCGCACAGCCTAACATTACCCAACGTTAAGTGTACACGTCCGACCGGTGTTGGCCACAGAGTACAGACACCTCTGACTGAGTGACATGGCTGTCCCAGCCGTCTCCATCATGGACATTACAGGCTTTGCTATCCTCACGACAATAACGGGTGACATAATATCGCCTCTTCCGCGCGAGAGTTTCTGATCATTCGCGACGTGTGCCTCGGATTGGGCTATGATTGGACGCCGGTGCACATTCCCTTACGTTACTTTTCTTCTCTATCCTCTGTTTTCGCAAATCCTCTAATGTGGTAAAGTATGTTGATAGGCACTGTGCAATCGCCTTGGGCATCAGGTACACAGCGAAACACTGAGCTCAACATTACATGTATGCACCAGCTACCGCCGTAACTGTGAACTTGTAACAGTAACAGTGGCGATAGAGCTGTCGGTGGCTTTACATTATACGGTTAACGGTGCAGCATCCTTGACTGAGAACAGCGAGGCTTACAACTGTGAGATTGTGAAATTAGGTGGTCAATAGTTTATTATTTGTTTAAAAATATAAGAGGATGTATACTTTTATAGCATGTCAATCCAAAGAAATACAATGACCTCGGATGCATATTTTATTAATTGTTTAAAATATAAGAAGAAAAAACAGCCAAAAATAGAAAATATCGATCGAAAGAAAATCGGTAGCTACTTTCGAGACGAATAGTCTGTGTTCAATTTTTTTTTCATTATTTTGTTACAGCGAAAACTCAAAGGAGGAATGAAAACGAGGAGGAACATTTTTGTTTAATTTTGTTCTCCCCGCCCGTTAAAAACTGTGTGGTATTAAAAAAAAAAGAAAAATCTTCTCAATTGCTATCAGATAGACCCTATGAGTAGATCTGGAATTTTTTTTTTTTTTGGTATTTTTCCACAGTGGTAGATGCAGGCTTTTAGTGAAAACGCAAAGCGGCAGAACAATGATTGCACTTTGTGGGAGTAGAACCCTCGACTTGTAATGTGACTGGCTGAGACAGGAGGCATGGTGTCCCCGCCCTGTCTCGTGTGTGGCTGCACATACAATTGTCAGATGTCCGTCTTGGGGCCCGTCCTCAATATAGCTTATATAGTGCTGATGTTGGACGTTAAAAACCAACTCAAGTCAATCCTCGACTTGTAGATGCAGCGGCACCGACTCGTCTTGCCACTTAAAGCGAGCATGGTTATACCACTTAATCACTGCGCTCCTTACAAAGGGAGTTTTATGACTAGGGTACTCACTACATCTCTTTTACGAACTTTCTATCTTGATTGGGTCTGTCCAAATCGCACCAAAGACAACCACCACTATAATCCGGACGCATCAACACTTGCCAATGGACGCACACACATCTAGGGACAATTAAATACAATAATATATGCCTCGAAGTTTATTGTAATTTATAAATTAGATTTTAGGAGAGAGGCAGACCAGTGGATTAATTATGAGTAGATCTGGAATATTTTAGGTATTTTTCCACAGATAGACCCTACCATATGTGTTGACTTCGGGTTAAACTTTGATGAAGACAACATTTTGGCAAGGCTTTAAAATAAGTCGTACATTGTTATTATTTTTTTGTATTTTTCATATGTGAGGGCAATATTTTCTAAGCGTACGCCTCGATTCGGATCCATATGAGTGTAGCTACTTTTTGAAACTTGGGCTAAACACAGCCAACAAGAATTATGGTTATTTCTTCTTCTTCTTCTTCTTCTTCTTCTTCTTCTTCTTCTTCTTCTTCTTCTTCTTCTTCTTCTTCTTCTTCTTCTTCTTCTTCTTCTTCTTCTTCTTCTTCTTCTTCTTCTTCTTCTTCTTCTTCTTCTTCTTCTTCCTGTCTCTTCTATTCTCATCTCATCATTTTCCTTTTCGTTTTGTGCAGAGACTAACACCTAGAGTTACATATTATTTATACTAGTCTTGAACAGCACTTCTATGTTGTGCTATCAACTATGAAAATTAACGTACTGTTGACTTCCCTCAGAATTTAACATAAATACATAAATCCGTGTCCCTAATCTAGGAGGAGAGTGTTAGTGTCGAAGCAAGGGATTCTATAAATCATCCGAAAAGAGGAAATGTTGTCAGGGAAAACAAGCCATGTACCGTAATAAAACTTTCTTCTTCTCAAGTTTATGATGTTAAAACATACCTTAGTCCTCATACTTGCCACGACATGGGCTAGGACCCTCCTGAGTTTATGGTTCACTGTTTTATTGTGTTTTATTACATTTGATGATTTTTTAGCCTTTTGTTATGAAACAAAAAAGGGCCTATGTATGGCTTTGCATGGTTTGGCTCAGTTGTAAATTAATGTCTTCGTTTCGTCTACTTTGTTAGCGTTTGACACTAAGTCTTCTTGTTTAAGAGCAGCGTGCTAAAGTTCATATAAATGTATCTAGAGATTTCGTTTTCCTACTGTCATTTACAAGAGGATTTCCAACTCTCATCGTCACTTATTTCTGAGATGTACAGTGCCCTTTGCTCAGGGCATCTTCATAGATTATGTTATCCAAAAGCAAACAATGCAAAGATACCTGTCTAGATTTAGTCCTAGGCTACTTTGTGTGCAGAGGCTTAGAAAGTAATATCATGTCACCATTCCTCACGTTTTCCATCATTTAAGGGGGTGTAGATTTTTGAAATAAGGTGCGTCATTTAAGGGGGTGTAGATTTTTGGAATAAGGTGCGTCTCAAAAATAGAGATTATTGATTTAAAAAGCAAAGTAACAAGAGCAATTACATTGAAATAGTTGGGGCACTAATCTGCTCTATGCGCAAAAAAGATTAAAGGTTTCTCAGAAAATCTAGATGAAATTAAACAACTAACCAAAGTAAAGACAGACATGTTGACAAAAGTCATGAAGATATGGAGATAGAGAGAGACAAACAGACAGACAGATTGTAGATATTGTTTTAGAAGAAACGTTTAGTTTCAAACGAAAGGAAAGAAAGCTATCGATAGAAAGAGGAAGGGGAAGAGAGAGTCGACAGGCAAGTAGCTAAATGACTTGATTGAACGAATTATTGCAGTGAAGTCTTCCACGAGAGAGAGAGAGAGAGAGAGAGAGAGAGAGAGAGAGAGAGAGAGAGAGGGGGGGGATATTATTTTAGAAAAGGGACGAACGTTTGGTGACAAACTAAAGGAAAAACTTACGATAGAACTAGAAAGGGAGAAGAGATGGGCGACAAACAAGTAGCGACATAGATTGATTGAATGATATTTTGCAGTCTAGTCTTTCACGAGAGAGGGAGGGAGATGCAGGCAGACAGCAAAGGGGCAGAGACAGACACACAGGTAGAAAAAGGAGGGGGTAGTTAGAAATATGTTTAACCAGCCGAATTTCGTACCAAAGCAAACCGTTTCGGTAACCAGATCTGGGACATGCATAAAACATTGTTGACATGGCACGTTCAGACTTCCTTCGGACGTGATTATCGTACACGTACATGCATAAGTAACCACAGTCTGGTCTCTTCTGTGTCTTCGCAACCATAACAAATTTGTAATGATATCGGTTGCTAGAACAGAATCCGTTGCGGTAGTTTTGATCGTTGTGTAGTGAATTAATCATTTATAGTTCCTTTTCACTTGGCCTATAGTTTTCAATGCTTTGTATCTGTAGACAAGATATTCAGGAAGGCTTTTAAAAGTAGCTCTTAGGAGATGCTAGATGCTATGATGGAGAATTATCACAAATGCTTTCATCTGATGATTATTTAACCCCAAAGTCAGCTTTTACATAAGTCATATGCATGGTTTGGGGTTTGTGGGAATAGGAAGAATGGGGTAAAGTAAGAATACGTTATGGTTGATATATTGATGGTTGGTTGGTTGTTTGGTTAGTTTAACGTCCAACAGCAGCACTATATAGGCTATATTGTGGACAGGCCCCAAGACGGACGTCTGACAATTTTATGTGATGTCACACACGAGACAGGGCGGGGATACCATGACTCTTGTCTCAGTCGGTCACATTATACTGACACCGACCCAACCAGTAGGGAACGCAACAGCCAGGATCCGAACTCGGGACCTTTTGCGTCGGAAGCCGATGTTCTACCCCTGGACCACCGCGCCCCCCTGATATATTGATAATGATGCCATAAAACGATACGATAATGGCGTCATGACTACAACAAACGTGCGTCATTGCAAAAGTAGCATTCGTCTTATTTAACAATTACACGACTATAATTATGCCCCTGCGATGTATCACTGTTGACAGTAAAGATTACCATAAGGTTCTGTTTTAGCTCAACTTCCTCGCATGTGTGAAAAGAAATGCAATTTAGTTCCTATACACTTTTATTTTCGATGCCCCTTAGATGAAAAATGCAACATATTTAGTGCATAGGCCTTTAGGACATCTCGCTATATTTCATCATATAAAAATATGAAAAATGAAAAAAAAAAGAATGTTAGTTTAATGGCTGTCCGTGTGTAGGCTGAACTTTTACTCACACATTTAACAAAGAGGCTTTGTTTTCTTTCTTGCTGTTGAACAATCACGAACTCTCGACGTCAGTTCGATTGACGCACACAAAATGTTTTCATTATCGATTCCAAAGTTGATGAACTCACTGCTGGTGTCTGTGAATTCTCTTGCCCTCAGTTAAACTTTTGCATTACCCCCCTTATTAAAGATTGTGTATTTCTGTTCACGAAGTACACTAGGCTTTCCAAATTGTATCCTTTTGTGTGAGATATATTTTCTAATCTTTTATGATAGAGTTGATGTGAATCCGGAGTAAATCATGTGATAAAGACACGGGCATTAAATTTTGTTTCGCTGTACAAGGTAAGGTTTTCTCCCAACGAGATTTGACGGTAGCATTACTGGATCTCCTGAGCAACCTAGGAGACTAAATTAAGGCAGACAAATCACAATACTGTTGAGTTTTCTTCGGTTTGTTATTATTCCGATCATCACTGTATTGTTGTTGTCGCTGGTGGCGGTGGTGCTGTTGTCGTCGTCGTCCTCGGTCTCGTCGTTGTTGTTGTTGTTGGTGCAAACTTCATAGCAGGTTAGATTTTTCGATTGCCATGTGTAACCTGTAGCTTAGTGTATTGCTGATTGATGGTTTTTGTTACCAACGATAATAGTAATAATAATAATAATAATAATAACAATAATAATAATAATAATAATAATAATAATAATAATAATAATAATAATAATAATAATAATAATAATAATAATAATAATAATAATAATAATAACAATAATAATAATAATGATAATATTACTCTATTCATTTCATCAAAGCATGGCATTTTTGTTTATTTCGCGCTTAAAGCTGATACCAAAAGATCATAAAATTCGATGATGAATAATGTATTCGTATGCAGTATTTAGCAACAGTCAGGTATATGATACGATTTACAGTCCGGGCAGCAATTGTTAAGTTAAAGTAAATGGATTTAAAAAAAATTAATAATTCAAACCACAATACAAAAAGTGTAGTAAACTAGTAGAATGTAGTTTTATCTTCATTATAGACCATCATTTTCCCATTATACATGTAGTTTTCATGATCAATTCAATACGATGAAATCCTATTGACGTTCGATTAAATACGGGTATCTTGTTGTTGAATGTCCGATTGATTGCTTGTGAGGGTTGAAAAAATCCCAACTTGCTGATGTGGCGTGAGCATGATTCAGTATGACTGTCCCGTTACTTGAATTCTCTGATGTCTTATTATAGAAAGTGTGTTTGTATTGTGTGTATCGTCAATAAATTGTTGAAATTTCGGACTTTAGTTTCATTCAAGTCCTATTCTGATGAAGATTTAGTAAACAGAGATCATACAAGTTGACTTCTGCATTGGATTTCCTCAAACAAAAGTAGGTTGCCAATGACTTCTAAGGCCGAATATAATTTTTTGTTTCATTTGCCTTTCGATTTTTTTTTTGGTAATCTTACGAATGGCAAACATCATTGCAAGGTGTAGTTTGTTGTATTTTTGCGCTTTTTTTTAAATTTTAAATTACATTGAAGGTCTGGCCTCTATGAAGCACCGGAGAAAAACTAATTGTATGCAGAAGAAACTCTAGATCTAGATAACTACGCAAAAAATGATGAGGTCTTGTTGTACAAAGCGGGCATACTCAAAAGCTACACCAAGACATCTTACGAAATTAACCTCGCCGACGACGTACAAGCATCTAGCACCGACCAACATCACCACTGCAACGTTCCACTAACCCACTGGGCCAGTTATTGTGAGTTAAACGGACTAGACCTATGTGTCCAGCGTCTTGTTCCCACTGTCCGAGGGCTGGTGGTGTGTACTGGATCAACGGCTTCACTGTGAGATAGGATACCACATTATTCTGTGTCCCCAGACTCTGACAATCTCTTTGGTCTTGTATTCTCTCAGAGTGCATTGTTGGGTCAACTTGTCACTTTTTGAGGGGAGGGGAGGTAGGCCGCAAACGTAACCGATAACACTGGGTTTTTTTTTCGAAAGATATCCGATTCGAGTCCACGATCACGTAGATTTATTTGTCGAATTTCGCCTCATACAGTTTGGCAATGTGTCATAGCCTTGTTGCTGAAGTTAGTCATTAAAAACCAACCAACCATAGAAACGTGCCGATGTTTACTCAGAGCATCTCAACTTCACCCTTTTAACTCATTGGACTAAGTATGTACCTAGTCGTTAAGTAACCCAACCTAACATAATGTCAACCGTAAACCCCCGATACGATCTTTAATCATACCCATAGAAATAGTGAACATATATTTTAGTGGATGGATTTTTCCCCCATTTCGGTTGTCTCACAAGGTGCTGTAGACTAATGGGAGCCGTGTCGCCGGACAACCAACACATTTACATTTTTATGTCCTGCTTGCCTGTGGGAGGCCTGAGCTGGTTGTGTCCCTTGCTGGATCACAGGATTCGCGATCTACACAACGATAACAGATGACGTAATCACACCCCAAGACATTGAGCCTTCTCGTCGCTCATTGGCTCCGTAAGTGTAGGATTGAGCTATGATTGGACACCGGAGCAGATTCCTTACCTGTTGTCTTCGTTTTCACTATGGACCTGGATATCGCGAGACCTGTAGTGTCACTGTCTGCCCTGATGTATCTCTCCCTGCCTGACGACTCCCTGCTTTCCCTACCGAGACGATGGATGCCTAAATAATGTGCCTGCTATCGTTGACAAAAGGATGTTAGCTTGTGGACTTGGATCCCATTAACTCAATCCCTGAGGTGTAACCACGTTTCATTCATTTCAGGAATGTTTAATATTTCTGGTGGAGAGAAAGAGACGGTCCTAAACTGAGGACACGGGCGCATTGAAGGAAAAAATGTGTGGGATGATAAACACAGATCTAGATATATTATTTACAATGTCTACATTTGTTCAAGCTTATCTCTATGTGACGGTCCATGGGATATTTTGAATGATGCACTTTAACACTCTCATGGGCACGAAGTTAATGAAGCTAGCTATGAATAAGTGGGCCGGGACATTTTGAATTCAGATAAAAATTTAAAAATTTCCCTGCTCAGATTTTTCAATGTATATTCATTTTGTCAGTTCTATTCCATTTTTCCATGGGATTGTTTAAACTCTTGTTTAACTATATTATATATTTTATGACTAACATAATTTTTATAATCTCTAGGCACTCAATCTTCAAAAAGATATTTAAAAAACTTCGGTTTCGGTTATGCAGCTAAGCCGTTTAAATTTCTGACGGCTATGTCCGTTAATGAACGAGTTCAAAAGGTGTTTCTAACATTGTCTTTCATGGATATCTGACATGGTATTGTGTGTGTGTGTGTGTTTTTTTTTTCTCTCTCTGTCCCTCTATCTCTCTCTTTTCTTTCTTTCTCTCTCTCTAGAATAGAGCAGGAAAATAGGAAGCTTAATCATATGGTCTTAAAACTTTTAAAAAATGAATTTCTAATCTGTCATGGTTTATGTTGACAAATTAATTGTTACCAAAAACATAACAAAACAGTATAGGGTTGTCTTTAGTGGACGTGATCTTTCGTTGTTTTAGTCCAAAGGCGAAATATATAAATGGATTAGAAATCTGGAGCCGTTGTAACCACATTAAAACAACAATGACGCAGACAGGAAGACTGATAGAGGATAGCACACTGTTTCGGTGAATGGTTCGGGTAGCAAAGTCTCACAATCAAATAAGCTAACCACAAGAGGAAGAAGAGCCATTGTGATCAAGTTAAACAAGCTGAATAATGTCCTCAGCAAAACCGCCCGTGACTATTAAATTCACGTTTAGGCGAAACAAGATTCGACTTTCTATGTAACTATCTAAAAGTGCAGATTAAATTTTTTTTTTCTTTTAACTTCCCTTTTTAAAGAGTATTTCCAATATTTTTTTCAGAAACGTGCCAATCGAGTAATCGGACTATTTCGTCAGAATAAATAAGAATTAATTTACACTGCAAATGGAAATAGGCCTGCGTCCCTTCTCTCTCTCTCTCTCTCTCTCTCTCTCTCTCTCTCTCTCTCTCTCTCTCTCTCTCTCTCTCTCTCTCTCTCTCTCTCTCTCTCTCTCTCTCTCTCTCTCTAGTGAGACACACAATGGAAACTCTGTAAATTAATAGGAAGTTTATTAATCTGCTAACAAAAAAAATTAATGTTTAAAAGTGAATCTCTAAGCTGCCATGATTTATGTTGACAAAATTACTGACTACGTGCGGATGTTACCAAAAACATATAATAAAACAGTTGAGGATTGCGCGTGATCCTTTGTTCTTTTAGTCCAATAGCGAAATATAGAAATGGATTAGAAAACTGGAGCCATTGTAACCTAATTATAACAAAAATGATGGAGACAGAAAGACTGATAGAGGATCGCACACTGTTTCGGGGAATGGTTCGGGTAGCAAAGTCTCACAATCAAATGAGCTAACCAGAAGAGGCAGAAGAGCCATTGTGATCAAGTTAAACACGCTGAGTCCTCAGCAAAACCGCCTGTGACTATTAAATTCACGTTTAGGCGAAACAAGATTCGATTTTCTATGTAACTATCTAAAAGTGCAGATTTAATTTTTTTTTTTTCTTTTAACTTCCCTTTTTAAAATGTATTTCCAATATTTTTTCAGAAACGTGCCATTCGAGTAATCGGACTATTTCGTCAGAATAAATAAGAATTAATTTACACTGCAAATGGAAATAGGCCTGCGTCCCTTACAATGTAGACCATCTTTGTTACAGATTTGAAAACCATGTACATAGTTGTTGATTCAAAGCACCCCATGTTGACTTCTTTACGAATGCGAGCTAGATTCGAGTCATTCGGCTGAAAGGCCTGTTAATTCGATGTAATGTCACCGCTGTCAGCTGTCATGTTAAATTTTGTTGTTGGCATATTTTACAATCATCGCAAAAAGCGGTATGCTGAATTTATTATCTGAAATCTTATTAAATTTTAAGGTCTGTGTTTTTATTGTAACATCCTCGACGTAAAAAGGTTGTTTTTCTTTGTGTATTCATTTCATTGGAAATAATTATTATACGATTTTTTTTCCTTTGGAGATTGCGCTCGCTACTGGTTGGGTCGGTGTCAGTATAATGTGACCGGCTGAGATAGGAGTCATGGCATCCCCGCCCTGTCTCGTGTGTGGCAGCACATAAAATTGTCAGACGCTAGTCTTGGGGCCCGTCCACAGTATTGCCTATATAGTGCTGATGTTGGGCGTTAAACCAACTCAACAACATTAATTTTTTGGAGATTGTTCTTATCTTATTATTAACTCCCTCCGTTCCCCCACAATGTTTCCTAGCTTCCTCGGGGGTTTGGTCGAAGGATCGCCAAACCTAAATCTCAACCAGTCACATTACATTGACACGGATCCAATTAGTCGGAAACAAACAACCGGAATCTTTGATTTGAAATCGTTCTCTCTATCTACCGAGCTTCGTCCCCTTTGTGATTTAATCTTAAACATACATCTAAAGAAATAATAAATTATTATTTTGAAAGATCCAAGCGAGTGTTGCGTTTAGTAAAGGACTCCTGAGCTGTCAAAGAAAACAACCTTGACCCGCGGGTGGAAATCTCTCGGGTACATTGTTGTATTGTTGAATAAATTGTGAATTGACTGGTTTTGTGTGTGCTACTTGCGAATTTCCATTAATTTTCCCCACCAGAATTGCTATTCGCTATAAATTTACCTCGTATCATAAGATGGGTGGTACCCGTGTCATTCTTTACGAATGAAAATCATTTTTTGGAAGAACTTAATTAATATTGGAGGTTGTACCACCATACCATTTATAATGAATCCCCCCCCTAACCTTCTCTGTCTCTCCCTCTCTTTCTCTGTCTCTCTCTGTCTCTCTCTCTCCCTCCCTCTCTCTCCCTCTTATTCTTCTTTTTTCTCCTCTTTTCTTCTTCTCTACGCATTCTCTTTCTTTCGACGCTGCTGCTTCCTTCAGTACATCGTATTATTATCTATTGCGCGCCAATCGTCATTGTTAAATGTGTGTGTGTGTTTGTTGTTGTTGTTGTTTTAATTGATACATTGTATCCAATCGCCTGTTCTACCATCACAATCATTATATAGAAGCGTTATTTTTGTTAAATTCCTCTTTTTTAAATTGCTTTGGAAAATAGCTCCTATGGACTTCTTGGCTGCACTTATTAGTAATCTTATAACTAATGGCAATTAAAATTACCCCACTCCCTTAAGTCTACAGAAAGGCACAGAATCGCTTTATAGACTTTCAAAGATATCAAGCGGTCTGAAACTGTATTGCAGTTGGAAACTTACATGTCAATGTTAAGGTGGAGATTGTATTTTTGCATTGGTTATTGCCACTCACGCAAAAGAAGGAAAAACAATTTTAAGAAAGCTATCTGGCTTAGGGTGGGGGCGCGTTGGTCCAGGGGTAGAACATCGGCTTCCGACACAAAAGGTCCCGAGTTTGAATCCTGGCTGTTGCGTCCCTACTGTTTGGGTTGGTATCAGTATAATGACAATATAGCTTATATAGTGCTGCTGTTGGACGTTAAACCAACCCAACCAACCAACCAACCATCTAGCTTAGCGACGAAATCAAAAGTCGCTAAAATTATGTTCTAATTAAAACGATACGCCATGCAATGAAGCAGTTGCATAGCGGTTGGGTCGGTATGATGTGGCCAGCTCTCCCCGCACTCCCTCCTCTGGAACACGTTAAATAATCTGACATTAGTCATGGGATCCGTTCACAGTATAGCTTTGCTGCTGTAGCTGAACATAAAAAAAAGAAACCAACTTACTTACTCACCCAAGTGAATACCAATTTTCTTTGGGTTTTTTTTCACCTTTGCTTGGTGTTGATTTCAATGGGCCTCTGTTTTGAACCCGGCGTCGTGCAGTCTACCTGTTTGACGATCTAATTTGGGCGCGCAGCATGTTAAATCGCCAGACGTTAGTCTTGGGACCTTGCTACTGACAATATACTTGGACAAACAAAACACACTCACCCAGGCGCATAAAAACTGTGATATTGTCCTTTGTTAATTGTTCTTTCACCTTTGCTTGGTGTTGGTTTCAATTTGCCTCTGTTTTGAACCCGCCGCCGCGCAGTTTGCTGGTTTGACGAGCTAATTTGGTCGCGCTGCCGGTGTGTTTGGGATCACAACTGGGCATAGCTGTGGTGTCACTAGAGGTTGTGCGATGTCCCGACCTATAGCGAAAACGAAGACGATATGTAAGGGATTCTGCTCAGGCGTCCAATCATAGCTCGGCCCTAGACTCTCGGAGCCAATGAACGATCATAAAGCACGATGCCAAAGGGATGTGGTTATGTCATCCGCTAGCGACGTGAGCCTCGCAAAGCCTGTAGTGTCAGGTGTGAAGTCTGAGGTGGACTGAGGTCAGCTTGAAACGCCGTGTTTGTCCTGTGAGTTTGCGGAATCAACTCTGTCCAGATAGTGAGAAAGAGGCGGGGTCCCACAATATGCTGTCAGAACCATGGTGGATTAAGTTCAGTTATACCATCGCCCTCCCCACACCACCATTTTTCTCTCGTAGTATCCCCTCTATCTCTCTTTAACGCCCTCTATCTGTCTCTCTCTCTCTCTCTCCCTCTTTCTCTCTCTCTTTAACGCCCTCTATCTGTTTCTCTCTCTCTCTCTTTCTCTCTTTCGCTCTCTCTCTTTCTCTCTTTGTCTTTCTCTCTCTCTTTCTCTCTCTCTTTCGCTCCCTCTCTTTCTCTCTCTCTCGCTCTCTCTATCAATGTCTGCCGCTCTGTCTCTCTGTTCGTCTGTCTGCATGTCTATCTCCTCTATAGATATCTCTCTCTCCTCTCTCTCTCTCTCTCTCTCTCTCTCTCTCTCTCTCACACTCTCTCTCACTCTCTCTGAGGGTGTAACGTCTCCTAGGTTCCAATATTATTCGGCGTCAGAGTCTGTCCCTCCCTCCACTCCTTTCACCACTACCACCACTATGTCCTCATTCTAGTGTTACTGAACCTGTTTAGATCTAATGTACCGGCGTTTCGCTTCATAAAGCAAGCGTGACTGCAAGGTGGTCATTCTACAACTGACACGCACATAGTTATTTATGGCTCATGGAAAACATATCACATAATTATCTACATAATTATCTATGTGTGTTTTGGGCGGTCTTTGGACCAATCCTGTGTTCAGTTTTCAAACAATGATTCACGGATAGTTATCACAAAATGCGCATCGAAAATAATGGATTCTAGATTCTATTCTGGTAACTGCTTTCACATTTAGTGCATAAATATACTCGAATCCGCTTTATGAACTGCCAAGATATTTTTATCTATTTATTTCTAGGTCCTAAGCTCTGACTCAAATTAATAATTTTGCCTCTCTCTGATTGCGAAGACCGCTAGTTAGTGTAGGGTGTCGCTCTTTCTGTGTGTACAAATAAATTGACATGATGTTTTTTTGGTCGTTGGGAGCGCCGGAAACGTATGTGTTAGTGCTTTGGGATGAGGGCGAAAAGACCTTATCTATCTATCTATCTATCTATCTATCTATCTATCTATCTATCTATCTATCCCTCCACTCCTTTCACCACTACCACCACTATGTCCTCATTCTAGTGTTACTGAACCTGTTTAGATCAAATGTACCGGCGTTTCGCTTCATAAAACAAGCGTGACTGGGAGTTGGTCATTCTACAACTGACACGCATATGGTTATTTATGGCTCATGGAAAACATATCACATTATTATCTATGTGTGTTTTAAGCGGTCTTTGGACCAATCAATGACTCATGGATAATCGAAAATAATGGATTCTAGATTCTATTCTGGTAACTGCTTTCACATTTAGTGTATAAATATACTCGAATCCGCTTTATGAACTGCCAAGATATTTTTATCTATATATTTCTAGATCCTAAGCTCTGACTCAAATTAATAATTTTGTCTCTCTCTGACTGCGAAGACCGCTATAATTATGTTAGTGTAGGGCGTCGCTCTTTTTGTGTGTACAACTTGTAAATTGACATGACGTGTTTTTTGGTCGTTGGGAGCGCCGGAAACTTATGTGTTAGTGCTTTGGGATGAGGGCGAAAAGACCGCGGTTCAAACCCTAGCTTCCTTATTAAATGATTCTTCGCGAAACCCAGAGGGCGTAAAACTGATCCAAGATGAGTTTATTTTTTTTTCTAATAGAACTAAACGTTGACGTTAAATACGGGGTGCAACCTGGCGTAAATGGTAGAACGTTGGTCTCTCAATCGGGAGATCCTCGGTTCGAAACCCGCTATTGAGTGTTACATCGATTTCTTCCTTTACTCATTCGGTTGCCGTCAGTTAATGTAGTCGGCTGAAACAGGAGTCCCGGTATGTCTCTGGGTGGAAACTCTGAAAATTGTCATACTTTAGTTTTGGGATCCGTTCACAATGTAGCCTAGCTGCTGAAAACATTAATTTGGGTATTAGACAACTCAACATACTTTAAATACACGTACTCATGTGTGTCGCAACACACATTAAAATTCCTCTCTATAACAGTCCTGAGCACCACAGTAATATCAGAGAGTGTGTAATCTATGGTCTCTGGTTATAATGCTTGCGTGCCCCGTAGACCCGGAGGATTTAGGGCGTGTCGCAAGAGCAGTGCAGTGGAATAGGGACAAATATGACAGAGCATTTTATGAGGTGAAGAGGACTTCGTGTGTTGGGCCTACACATCGTTCGTAGAGGTTGTGTGTGCTTTTTGGTTTGTTCTTGTTTTTTGTTGTTTGTTTTTTTTAGCTCGGGGCATCGGTGTGTTATAGGCAATCGTCGGTGTCCCAAGTTATTGTGTCAACGACTTCACAGTTACCAATTGCTGATCACTTCATGTCAATTGGCTGAATCATTGTCCCGTACCGATATAATGATATTGACTACTTAACTAGCTTCAGTAGTTTTTGGTTGAATTCATAGTTTACCAAGAAGAATGTGTTGTTCTTGCGAAATTGAAAAAAGAAATTTATGCTAGCCGAATCTGTTCTTTTATATCGGATATTAATGCTACGCGTTAGATCTACATGTATTTGTCAATGCACTTATGTGAAGAATGCTATTTCTTTGGAAACTATTTTATTGTGCCATGTGTGTGGTTTATTCAGAACATGAAGACTAATGTGCTTCCAGTTACTTCATTTATGTATATACTGGCTTTCCCGATAAACATAAGGGGACGTGATCGCGCAAATAGAGAAGTTTGGTACTGGTTTTGTAGTTGTCCTTGTATTCAAGCGCTGTCTATGTGTGACAGCACCTAAAAATGTAAGGCGTTAGTCTATAGCGATCCGTCCACGATATATTTCGCTGTTAATGTTATTGTTAGACGCCAGGAAACCCACATCGCTGACTGAGAAACATCTGCGAAACTCTATGTGAACTTTTGTTTATGGCGCCAAAAGAAAACAAACCAAGTTACAAAATAAAAGCAGTATACATAATGCAAAGATTCGTGTGTAATATGGGTTCCTTAAACAACTATTATAACGTTTCTCTCTTTTTTACTTCGCAGATTTCGATCGACGACAGCCAAATTAGAGAGTGTGGAACTGACGAAAAGTGAAACTCATCCCACCTGTTTCGAACATCATTAAACGTTGTGGGAACTCCATAGATAAACACCTGGCCACGTTTTGACCGTGCCGGTTTCCAAAAAAAAAAAAGCTTCAAAAACGCCCTTTCTGTTTGGATTTGGTATCCTAGTCGAGGACAAGGGATAGAATCGAGATACGTTTGAGCTATCGGAGATCCAAAGCTGACCTTCGATTTAGGAGAACTACTGAAGCTTACAAGTGATATGCCTGGAAGAATAGCGGTTTAAGGAAAACTCAGCTATCAGACATCCAAAGTTCACCTACGATTAAAGAGCCACCGGAGCTTATAAGCCGAAAAAGAAAACCCCACCAGATTTCACCCTTTTCGTGTCGTTAATTTAACTGCAGTGAACATCATGGGAAAGTGGCAATGGCGTTCGGGTCTGTACAAAACTGCCACAGTCTTGACCTACTTCGTGTTCCTGGTGTACGGTTTGGCCTTCTCCGTCCCAGCATGGATGGCCAACGAAGACCTAGACATATTCCAGGGCCTGTGGATGAAGTGTGTTGGCAGTAACCAGATTGACTTCGACAACTGCTCAAAGCAAGCATGGGGAGACGACTGGGGTGAGTATCCTTTTCGTCTATCGTTTGAGGCGTCCATCATTTATTGCTAGTATTATAGTCTTGCTCAGTATTTTTGTCCGATTGCTTTTAAAGATATGGTCACTAACATTTCGTTGAGGATCTTGGTTATGGTTATCATTGTCGTCATCGGAATCATCACCATCATCATCATCATCATCATCATCATCATCATCATCATCATCATCATCATCATCATCATCATCATTATCATTATTATCATCACCACTTCCACCATCAAAATCACCATCTCCATCTTGCTTTATTGGTAAAAAAAAAACAACAACAAAGTAAACCTGCATCGTTTACAAAAAACAACCATTTATCTTATTTCATCATCATGTTAAAAGTGTTTGTTGTTTGTTTTTTAATCTTAGATGTCAACAGTGCTATTAAAAATCATTAAAGACGTCGGCATCATGTTTGTATATCGTCCCTAGTGCCACCATCGTTCAGCTATGTTTTCTTCACCACTCATCTCTCTCTCTCTCTCTCTCTCTCTCTCTCTCTCTCTCTCTCTCTCTCTCTCTCTCTCTCTCTTTTCGTTATATTATTCTTTTTCTTCTCCCTCTTCTTTTTCCTCTTTTTCTTTTTCTTCTTGATCTTGTTCTTCTTGTTCTTGTTCTTGTTCTTCTTCTTCTTCTTCTTCTTCTTCTTCTTCTTCTTCTTCTTCTTCTTCTTCTTCTTCTTCTTCTTCTTCTTCTTCTTCTTCTTCTTCTTCTTCTTCTTCGCTTTCCTTTTTTTCTACTGTTATGTCAGACACTGCTTTAAATGAGGGCCGTTGTGCGAATACCTGAGCTTTCTAACTTAGCCTACAGTTCCTCACTGCAATTGGTTATTTTTGTTTTTGTTTTTGTTTCTTTGTTCCAGCACGCTATCTGCGTCCTCCCATTCATTTACATGTTGCATAGCAATTATTTAAAGCTACAGCTACAGCTACTGTCCAGTGTTTGTATCACCTCCTAAGCTAGCCGCACTCCTCAGGGCGTGGTCAGTTCTTGGTGTGGGAGTGGTACCCAACCGCCCATAGACTGACTGAGACAGGAAGACCCATAGACCCACGCTGCACCTGTCGCTAGAGGGGTTGCGATAAAGGGGCTTATTGGGGAAACGAAGACGATAGGTATGGGCATCCAACCATAGCTGTATCCTAGTCCAATGGAGCCAATGAGTGATCAGAAAAAAAAACCATGCTTGTGGAACGCAAAACCTATACTACCGACCAGTTTTGACCGCTGGCCGGTCTGCAAACGAGATCCATGTCTGGCAGCTCATGAATAAGTCGTAAACATAGAACTTATTTCGAGGTCTAAAAGGGAGTCTTCGGGCGTATGACTTGGCATGAATGCGTGTCGTAGACTCTATGGTCGGCTTAGTGTAATGGCACTTTTGTCTACTACGTGGCTAATTCGAGCGCACCAATAGGATTTCTGGGATTTCTGTAAAGACTTACAGGTGTACGTGCTATAGCTCTAAAAGGCTATACCCCAAGCGTCACATTTTATAATAATCTATGACAGTGGTAGTTATTGCTATAAGTAGATACCCAATTTTGCTAGAAGCTAAAATACTAACTTATTTGGCATCAGGCTTGCTAGTTGAGTGTATTTTCCAAACTAATAATGATCTTTCGCACGAGCGACTGCGCTGGTAATATGGGATTGAAACGATCAGCCATAAATCCATGGTCCCAGCTAGAACTTGCCGGAACGGGGCTGTAGTTTTACCGCATGTACACATCTCAAGCATCAAGTATACCTTTTTCCTTGTAAGGCTGTAAGAACACCCATTGCTTCTATAGGTATTTAGTGCTCTACAGGAATTCATAATCATAATGTCCTTTTGATTTACATGGCTGTGCCTCTGTCTGTCTGCATTTATGTAAATACCTATCCATCTATCTATCTATCTATCTATCTATCTATCTATCTATCTATCTATCTATCTATCTATCTATCTATCTATCTATCTACCTATCTAATGGGGGCGCGGTGGTCCAGGGGTAGAACATCGGCTTCCGACGCAAAAGGTCCCGAGTTCGAATCCTGGCTGTTGCGTTCCCTACTGGTTGGGTCGGTGTCAGTATAATGTGACCAGCTGAGACAGGAGTCATGGTATCCACGCCCTGTCTCGTGTGTGGCAGCACTTAAAATTCGTCTACAATATAGCCTATATAGTGCTGCTGTTGGACGTTAAACCAACCCAACCCAACCCCAACCCACCTATCTGATTTCTCTCATCTCTCTATATTTTTTCCTTCCCTCTCTGTGTTTTCGCCCTTATCCCTGTCCCCTACCTTCTCGATTTCCAGCGCCAATTTAATAGAAATAATTTGCTCTTACAAAGTCACAAGCGTATTGGCCCCCTTATCTGTGTCAGTCGCACTCTTCATTTGTCAATTATGTACACGGTTTTTATTAAAACCTGTAATATTACAATGTATTTCTTTCCCATTCATCATGGCACGTTTTAACTGCCCTCCTCTGTTATCTACCCTGTTTTTTAATCAAAGGACTCTACCAAAAGAAATTTTCTCTAGCCTTGAGTACATTATCAATGAATTGAACAAGTCAATGGCAATACTAGCCGTATTGTCACCCAAATGTATTGTAGATAGTCTAGCGTATGGCCTCGAAAAGAATTTAAAAAAGCCATGTGATGTCTCTTCGTGACAAGAAAAGCCGCTTGTGTCCATAGTATTTCTCGCTAGTGACTGTTGCGTGAGGTTCTCTACTCTTTCCCTTGTTTTTCCCAACCTTCTCCAGGTTTTGTCTCTAGTCTCCATAGTAAACCTCTGTTCTTTTCCTCCTTTTTTTTTTTTTGCTTCCTCTCTGGTTGCTCCTTTTTCTCTTTTCCATCAACAGCAACAGCAGCACCGCGTTGGTGGGGGGGGGGGGGGGGGGTAGAGTACAACATTAGCTTTCGACGCAGGAGGTTTGGCGATTTCGCTCCCTGCTGGTTGGGTCGGTGTCAGTTTAATGTGACTGGCTGAGAGTCATGGTATCCCCAACTCTGTCTCGTGTGTGGCAGCACATACAATGGTCAGACGTCAGACTTGGTGCCCGTCCACAATATAGCCTATAAAGTGCAACGTTAGATGTTTAACAAACTCAACTACTATCACCACTCAGCAGCACCATCACTTTACACATTGTTTTCATTCAGTCAATGATTCGTCATCTTTTGAACTTACCCTTCTTTTCGTTGACACCATTTTCCACTAGTTCGCTCTTTTACGTTTTTTTTTCTTAATGTAAGGCCCATTCTTTTTTTTTTTTCTGTGTTTAATCTTGGTACGTACCATCTTTAATACTCGATTTTACCTGCAAAGAAACTTTTAATTGAAAGGGAACGGTGCGAACAATGTCTTGGTGCGCTCCTCTTGCGTTTTACGTCATGACTTGAGACGGTTGAAAAGGCAGGGAGAGAACTTACTGAAAGAAACTCATTGCCACATCAAAGTCGTTGTCATGTCTAACAAAAAGGGTCAAGCAATATAAGATTGTTTTTGTAATTTTTTATAATTTAAAAAGAAATATTGTTTACCGTGTAAGTTCGGATAGGGGTGGGTCGTAGTACACTATTTAAAAAATGGGCAAAGACAGAACCTCTTTTTTTTATCCCCACTTTAACTAATGGAATCTTAAGTAACAGTATGGTTAAAAATGAAAAAGAAGAAATAAACAAAACCAAGCCATGGGGTAGAGCATCAGCTTTCGACGCAGGAGGTGTGGCGATTTCGCTCCCTGCTGGTTGGTTCGGTGTCAGTTTAATGTGACTGGCTGAGAGCCATGGTATCCCCGCTCTGTATCGTGTGTGGCAGCACATACAATTGCCAGACGTTTTTTTTTTCTTAATGTAAGGCCCATTCTTTTTTTTCTGCGTTTAAATCTTGGTACGTACCATCTTCAATACTTGGTTTTACCTTCAAAGAAACATTTAATTGAAAGGGAACGGTGCGAATAATGTTTTGTTGCGCCCCTCTTGCGCTTTACTTAATGACTTGAGACGGTTGAAAAGGCAGGCAGAGAACTTACAGAAAGAAACTCATTGCCACATCAAAGTCGTTGTCATGTCTTAACAAAATACTTACTTGTCCGAACTAAAAGAGTCAAACAATATAAGATTGTTTTTTGTTATGTTTTATAATTTAAAAAGAAATATTATGTACCGTGTTAGTTTGGACCGGGGGTGGGTCGTAGTTCACTATTTAAAAAATGGGCAAAGACAGAACCTCTTTTTTTTATCCCCACTTCACTTGACACACCAGAGAAGTGTTCAAAATGTGCACAGCTTTTATTCTTTTTAGATATCTTTTGTCTCTTATATCAATGCACAACTTGTCTATGCTATAATGCTCATGAAAAGGAAATTTTCTCCATTTGAATAATAGATCTTACCAATTTTACACCAAATGCTAACTCTTGAATATTTTCCGATATCCATTGTGGCATAATCTTTTTAAGTTATATAACACGGGCCTGAAATAGTGTGGTCATAACTGAATAGTAAACAAACTTTTAAGAACTGTATGAATGAACCTATTTCTGGGAATGTTTGTTGTCGGGTTATCACGAGAACTAAGTCGGAACTTCCATTAGTTTAAAACAATGTCACGAAAACACGAGATTGAAGACAAGATGTTATCACAATCAAGACGGGACCCAATAAGCTGAGGCCCCTCTTGTCTTGAATTATCTCCCTTCATGGCGCTCTTTCGTGTGTGTGTGTGTCTTCCTCCATCTCCACCTCCTCAACCTCCTCAGTGTTTTGTTTTGTTTCTCTTTCGCAAATGTCCAAATTGTAGAGTTCTTAATATGTCCAGGGAGCGTGATCTATTGACTTAACACGAGTTGAATAATGAAATGATATTAAAATAATAATAATAATAATAATAATAATAATAATAATAATAATAATTATTATTATTATTATAATTATAATAATAATAATAATAATAATAATAATAATAATAATAATAATAATAATAATAATAATAATAATAATAATAATAATAATAAT
>RQTK01000670.1:209282-233292 GCA_003991915.1 Elysia chlorotica | reverse complement strand
GATGATGATGACGATGACGGCGGCCGAGGCAGTCAACGACGACGGCGATGACGACGACGACGACGACGATGACGACGACGACGACGATGATGGTGATGATGATGATGATGATGATGATGATGATGATGATGATGATGATGATGATGATGATGATGATGATGATGATGATGATGATGATGATGATGATGATGATGATGATGATGATGATGATGATGATGATGATGATGATGATGATGATGATGATGGTAGTGGTGATGGTTATGACGATGTTGATGATGATCATCATGGATTGAATTAGCTCTCCACCCCAAATATATTTTGATGCACAGTTTAACATTACCGATAAATACATGTGTATCTTTGTTTTGTTTTGTTTTTCAAAATAAAAATGTTTACTCCGGACTGTAAATTAAAACGCTCCTGGTTGATTAGAAACATCCAAAATGTATTTACCTCAGTTTAGCAAAAGGAAGCTACCCTAAATATTATATATAAATTGTGCCAAAAGATTTACAACGCACACATGCCCGCTTAGCAAAAATAAGCACAAAAAATCTAGATGTACGAGTACAAGCTGTTTCTTCAAAATTAATTGTGTATTTTATTTTTTTATTTATTTCAGTAGAATCTTTTTGGGTTGTATCAATTTTGCTTTTCTTTTAAGATAATGGTCTTTAATTATATGTTTACATTTTTTTAAATAATATTCTTAAATATAAGTATAGCATAGAAAGCCCATGTGATTGAATCCTCCTACTGATATATCCATCTTGATATTACATGTGTATCAGTATGTTGATAATTTCCAACCTCTCAATTTCTTTATCACCGTACACACGCATATTAAAATATCAATCTGGGGTGGGGAAAAATTAGAAACAAAATAGATAAAAATGTTAAGATAAGTATATATACTATTTTTATTCTTTCCTCTAAGGCTTGTGCGGTGCGGCCGGTGTTATCCTCACAACTGTGAAGATCGAGGACTCTAACATCGGCTACGACAAATATTACTGGGGCTTCATGATCGCTTGTATTGCTAGTGGTCTGGCGATCCTGCTGGCCATAGTCTTGCTCATCGCGAGGAACTCTGGCTTTGACGACGACTATGACTATGAGGATGAGGAAGAGAAGCGCCGCCACGGCTCTCGCGCCATCGACTACGTGAACAGCTACGGCAAGCAGCAGCAACCCTACCCCGGCTACGCCTACGGAAACTCGCCGTACGAGTACCACAACGCGGGCTACAAGGGAGACAACCACTACCCCGGGGGTCATCATGACGGGTACAACCCGCCCCTTGGGAACGGCGTGAGCTACCACCACCAGCCGACGCCAGCCCAGCACCCCTACACGATGTACCAGGGCAGCAGCCTGCCCAGACACAATGGCGGCGGATACAGGCACAGCATGGCGGAGTCGGCAGATCTGAGCAACGGATTCACCCCAACCATAATCCACGCCGAGCAGACTCACCTCGGCCGCGGTGGGCCAAGGGGAGACTACTACATGAACGGCAGTCGGCCCTATTGAGTTTTGCACTTTGGTTGTTGTTGTTTTTTGTCTTGTTACCATCTTCACATTATTTTTTAGAAATTTCACTTCATAATAATCATTTTTATGGGTAAATTAAAGCATTACAAAATTGTGGAATTATTAACACCATACTATTCGTGACTAGAACAAAAATAAATTGGTTTAAATTTGTGCCCCATCAGAAGAAGCTCAATGAATATTTTTTTCCTTGAGGGCCTTGGCCACACCCACCAAAAAACAAAATGTAAAGATTAAAGCCTCATCTTTTGATTTATGAACCTTGTGGCTTATGGTCTAATGGCAAACACAATTAGCACCACATGTTTTATAGGCTATATGGACAGATATAAAAATGAAACTTTCCAAGAGCACTATGAAAAATTGTTTCAGCATTTTTTACATTCCTTAGTTAAGTTTGCTGATCAGCAAAAATCGAGTAATTCGAATTGTATTTGTAATCGTGTTATCATATTGATTAAAAAAAACTTCATGAGAATGATGCCCATTTGTCTGGATCAATTATCTGATAAATCAAGTTTTGACTATGCAGGAAATGAACATTCCCAATGCCTCACAATTTATCCAGGCAAGACCATAAGTGTATTATTGTCTTTAAAATGTTCGTTCATTTTTGGTAGGCTTGGTCTAAGCTCAAACAAGGATATAATATTATGGATATTTAAAAAAGCTTTCAAAGTCTTTTTCATGTGTCTCACTAATAATTACAGTTTGATAAATCCTCATGTTTTTATAATATCCCTCTTTTTCTCACCACCCTCCTCTAAGGTTTAAACAGCCTTTATAATATCTTCTTTGATTTCTATGTTGGTATGATACATTATCAACACCCAAACTAAGTATGTTTATACAGACTCTAATTTAGCAGTATATTCCTACCGCATCTACTTGCCCAACACATACATACTCCTCCAAGAGTATTCTGAGATCTATGCAAATAAAATGAGTAAATGAAGACTATTATTAATCTGTGTGATTTTTTTTTCTGTTCTATTTTGACACATAACTTGTTCAGCTTATCTCATTCCTAATATCCTTGTTCTCCTAAGCTTCATATTTAAAATCATTTGTCTTAATTGGAGCATATTCCTGAGTGACAATATTGTCTATGTTACCACGCCTCAACATTCCCATCTATTCCAGTTGTAACCATTTTGCTGGATTAGAATATTCCTGTTTTTTGTGTGGAGAAATTAGTTTTACTCTCTATGAAAAGAGAGCTTCCATAGGCATGAAGTCTCAGAACAATGTTTGTAAACAGAAACTACTATTCAAAACACTTTGTTGTGATGGTGTGTAACTTGCAAGTGAAGTGCATTAAGAGGTTTTCGTTGATGAACTAAAAAAGATAGAAAAAAAGCTATTGTGTCAATTCCTGTTTTACCTAATTTAAAACTTAAGGTGTATAACAAGGCTTGTGTTTTGAATCTAATCTTTTTTTTTATACAAATATAAACAACAGTTGCTGATTTCGGTAAAAGTTGATACAGGTCTCCATATTTAGGAGGATACAAAGTTTTCAAATTTACTCATGCGTAATAATTTTAAAGAAGCCTGTGGTGTAAAAATTTGTTTTCTCTCTTTGTCCAGATCAAAATTTTGTCACTTTCAGCTATGATCTGCCATGACGATTATGTGTATCTATATTCATTTGGTTTGATTGTGTAATCATTTTTGGCAGCATCATATAATTATAGTTAAACCTTTTTTTGAGCAAGGCTTTAAGGCAAATGTGAATGAATGGGTGAATGAGTTTAGTGCTGTGCACATTTAAGGACTTTAATCGGAAAGAATGGGTGGATGGCTGGGGATTGTAAAACAGTTTTTGTTATATCGCTGAAAAACATGACGACATTGCTTGTTTTATGTGAAAAGCCGCTATGCTGTGCTGTGTGAAACCTCAAGACTCATATCTTACATCGGCTGTAAATGCATTGACTTTTGAGATCTGATACACATAAAGAATTGAAGTACATGCATCTGAGAAATTAATCTTATAGCTTTTTTTAATTAAAATTATTTTGTTTATTTCTGTACCCTTAATGTTGTTGTTTTTTTGTTTTTTTTAAGGACCTTACAATAAATGAAGGTAGTTCCCTGCATTGATTCCATTAAGGTTTTTCCCTATAGCTACTTAATTGTTATATACCATAAACCTGTCTGTATTATATTTCTTACCTGAACAATAATTTTCAAAACAGTTTACACTTTATAATGTAGCAAGTGTATATAAACAAAACCATATATTATAATATACAAGTATTTATATATTATTCTTATAAGATACAGCTAACTTGGAAAATAATAAAAACATGATACAGCTAACTTGGAAAATAAAAAAAACAATTTATGTCAATCTAACCAACGTTATAGATTTTTCTTTGTCTTCTCCTTTAAGTGTGTTTTGACTTAATCTTTCAGTAAAATACAATGTAGTTGTTTCTGTATTCTCTGTTGTGCAGAGTCGTAGATTCATGAAATAGATTCCTGTCACAGGGCTAGATAGATCAGTATTATTGAGAAAACATGTACCCTGGAAACATTTCAGAAAATACTTTCAATTTAAATAATCGAAAATATCTCCTTTATTTTTACATTGCGGGGCACTGGTAGGCTAGACCTCTTGTTGTGTTATATTAAGACAAAAGAAGTGTATTCTTCAGGTGCAGGCTAGCATCAACAGCCAACTCTTTTATTGCATGCTCTGTATAATTTGTAAAAATCGTTAAGAGTATGAGTTGAAATGAAAAATGCGTTTTGAATTCAAAACTTAATTTACGTCACAAACCTATATAGTAAGAGTACTAATCGGCTTATTAAAAATCTTTCTCTGATGAAAGCAGATACACAAAAATTAAATTTATATTGTTGCTACAAAATTGCAAATTTAATGATTAAAATCTTGTTCTATTTCGCAGATCCAAATGATAAGAAAATGTTGGGGGTTTTTTTGGAGGAAAATTAAGAACACAGTGGAGATAATAAGAGAGAAAAATCTACTATAGTGTTCAAATCATGCTGTGAGAATTTTATGACAGATTCAAAACCAAAGTATTTGGCTTTTTTTTCTTTTTCCTGAGAACAGTTGATTACTTTAGCTACATATGATTTTGGAATGACAACGGTAGGAACTTACATCTCAGTGGAATAAGAAAACTCATTATAGGGACTCTCTTCCAATTGGATCTTTTTTTTTTATGTTTTTCATTCTCATTTTCTTGAAGAGAATTATATATTTTTTTAATTGAACATGGTATGAATCATGTGTTTTTTTTACTTATTAATCTTTAGCAATAGATGTGGTTCAGTTCTATTGATGATCATATGCATTTATTATGCCTGCCACATTTTTTGCATCGAATGTGAGATCCCAACTGGGCTGGCAATGGATAGTGAGCCTATTGCATTATCAAATACAAATACGAGAGAGGAAGGTGCAAAGCTTTCCAGTATTTTTTTTTCAAGAGAAGGCAGTATCATAACTCAATAAAATCCTTTCCAAAAGAAAGAAAAATTGGAGTGAAAATCCATGAAAAACATATGCAGAAAAAATGAAAACGAACCTCATTTTGTAAGGCCAACAATCATTAAATTTTTATTTTGTTTGTATAAAACTGATCCGACCAGCATTTATTAACACAGCAGTTTGAAAAATTATCGGAGAACAAAAATTACCATCATACGACAGTCAAAATTTGACATGGAAATCTGTGAAAAAAGGGGCAGCTTGTATAGTAAAAAATGTTTGTGTATAAACAGTTTAAAAAAATATATGAGAAATATCAAAAGGGTGTTATGTGACTACTTTGGTGTCTGATTAAACAGGTCAAAATGTTGAATATTTACATAAAAGATGGCCTCCAGTTTAATGAATAAATTCTATACTAAGAACCAACACCATTATTGTTAAATTACAAATGTTTTCGAAACATTATCCTAAATTATCTGAAGATGATATATAACTAATATATATATATAATATAATAATAATATATTCATTTTTTTAAGTTGATGAGTTTTCAAACCACCACAGATTAGCATCAAAATAATCTTAAACTTTTAAAATCTTCCTATCAAGTCCCCGACGAATAAAGCTGATTTTTATACCTCGCTCTTTATTAGCAAAGTCTCCAATTGACTTTTTTGCGGCACTAACAGCTATTTGCCTTCTTTGAATAATTTTGTATCCCTCTTTCCATAAAGATGAAACTTGCAATATCAATAGCCATGGCAGTACTTAATAAACATGAAATCTTTTTCTCCTCAAATAATTATTTTTTCCAAAAAAAAACTTTCATTACAAACTAAAAAAAAAAAAACAACGAAAAGAGACATAAACCCTGCTATATCATGTGTAGCAATGTTTTCAGCCAACAAAATTTAACATCAAACTTTATACTTTGTCCAATCTCACTTACATCTTTACTCTAAAATTAGGTGGGGGGGGGGGTTGTTTTGATTTTTTTTAAACAAAAATGTCATAGATCCAAGCTTTTTTTCTTAGCAAAATACATTATCAAAAGGATTACAACTTTTTTAACCTTTAACATCTGCGTAGATTCTGTTTTGACAAATACATTGACATAACAAATTTTATGCACATAGTTTGATCAATAATATTGTTATTATATGTTCAATCCACCGAAGTGCTCATACCTGCATGTCTTAAATCATAGAAGATAAGCATTTTACAGAAATAAATACAGGTTTGTTTTTTCACCTGCACAGTTTTAAAGAAAACAAAAATTTCTACCAATATAATTTGGTGTATACATGTAATTTTAATAAACATTTGTTTGTACATTAATGGAATCCAACAAATTAGGGAAAAAAAGACAACAAAATAATGGTTGGATAACATGAACAATAACATGGCACAGTGGTATGAGGAACACAAGAAAAAGTGTAGGCTTTTTATCAACTTCAGTAAAGTAAATTGCTCCTTCTGCCCTAGCTTGAATTTACTGTGTGCACAAATGTCTTTTTGAATGTTATAAAAAAAAAAGAAAAACACTTGGAAAATACCTATTTTTATATTGCTATTGTATCAAAACAGTTATTGCTTTATTTGGTCTCTTGATTTCTTGACAACTATTGTGAGCAACTAGATCATATTGTGAACCGTATCCAGGTCTAATGTCTGACAAGTTACAAGTTGACACACAGACATAGCAGAGATATGAGGACATTCTCCATCTAGCTCTCTTTCATACTTTGATGAAACTCTATCTGTCAATAAATGACATAAGTAGGGCATCTCCCACTGTCAATGGTTTGTACATACAAAGAAAAAATAACAACCCAACAAAACAAGCAAAAAAAATACAAGAAAAAAAAAATGATAATTTGGTGTAAGAAAAATGAAATCAAAATACTGAAAATTCTAGAACCAATCAATACATTGTTCGCGCAAGAATAGATTGGTTTCATATTATCTTAAAGCCTGTATACAAAAAAAAGAAGAATAAAATGCTCCCAAAAAGGAAACTGTTTAAAACTAAATAAGTTTAAATTTATTGTGTCATGATTAAAAAAGATAGTAAACGTTAGTGGTGTCCAGATCTAAGGATAACAAAAAAGTGAGGCTTAGTGTGTATCACAAATAGCAAAAAATAAAGTCACTTGAAAAATAAGAAAAGTAGATCATTAAACATATTTAACTACAAATATGAAAAAGCAGGATTAGAAAGTAGTTAGAGAAAATGTCAATTGATTTGTTGAGTACATTGTTGTCATGGACAATGGAGTGTAATGTTTCATCTTTCTTAAAAATGTGATATAATGTCAGATCGATTGTCACTTTGAGTAGATGAAGTAAAGTTTATAATATATACATCTAGCTTACATGGTTTGGTTAACATGTTTTTCAACAGATTTCTTAGGTAGCAATTTTTTGTCTTCAATAATACATCAGCAAAAAAAAGTAAGATTTTGAGATATCTTCATCAAAGATATGTAATATAATTAATACAGATAGTTTTTAAGAAGATATTGAAGCAAACACATAAACTGGTTGTTTTTTGTGTGTGGCTGTAGCCCTTTTGTAATGATATTTTACATTTAATATAACTATATTCGTGAATAACATTGAGTAACATGGAATGTACAACAGGAATTCTTTTTGTGTATAAATATCAATAAATGAAGCAGTTTAAAATATCATTGATGTGGATATGGAAGCATTTGCAACCAGACAGTAAATAGTCTTGAAAAAGAAAATGTATGGATAAATTGAATGTGTTGTAAGTTAAAAACTTTGAGCCAGTATAAATTTGAGAAAATTGCACCTGGTTGTAGTTTAACAAGTTTTTTTTCTCTTTTTTTTTTCAAAGAGTAAGTCAATATACGTTCAGAAACAGTTTGCTAAGTATAGTTAAACATACTAGAAATAAAAATAAAAGAGATACACTATTGAGATGAAAAAACTTCAAAACATTTGATGATACATAAGGCTTTACAGAAAACTCTCATTGTAAAAAAAAAAAATGAATATCAGCCAAGTTTTCTTCTTTATGAATATTATTATCAAAATTTAAGAGGCCTTTTCCAATTACAAACCTAATCAATATTGATTTGATAGTCAGTTAGAATCCAATGCATTATGCCTTATAGATTACTCAACTGAATTGTTTAATTTTGAGCAAGTCCTGATATTCTTTAAAAAAAAAAAAATTAGAAAATTAATTTGACATTAGTGATGTTTAAATTACATGTTATGTCTCTGATTTGTTCTTGGTGATATGGGATATTCATTTACATGGGAGGAGATCATACTATAGGGTTACATGTTAAAGTGAAAAGATGATGCCTCAGAAGAATCTTAAGTAAGTAGTTAGGCAAGTAGAATATTGATAAACAGCAAAAATAAAATAAGGTTCTTGTTTCGAATTATTTGAGACATAAGGCATTGGTTCTTTTTTTTTTTTTAAACCATGAAATGGTCTGAATGGGGAACAAATCTCATATTCCAGCAAAAGGTAATAACCTTTGAAAATATCCTAGCTACAAATATATCTACTTATGTTCAATTTATTTAAAATCACATTAAATACTAACTATTGTCAAATGTACGCAACAAGTTCAACAGATGTCATTATATTTTCTTAAACCAATCTTCAATGGACATGATGTATCATATCATTCAGATTTCCTTACATACTTCGAAGATGGAATCCTGAAAAGATAAATTGCACCACCGGGAGTTACAAATTTGAACATCTTTACACTATAATAACCACTACACCTCTGCTTTGAAGCTCTCCAAATTTCAGGGTTTTTTTATTTGATGTTTTTTTTACATTTCATAACATTGCACATAATTTTTTTTATGTGCAAATCAGTTTTGAAGTAGTATGACATTAATAACCTTGTATAAATAGAAAGAATACAAAGAAACAAGAAAAATAGAGCAATAAATTATTGTTTCATCAATCAACCCAATTATAGTTAAACATGAACAGAATCATTGTTTCTGGCTAGCAGAGACTGCAGCATCGCAGTGACTTCTGTCAGCTGAGCTGTTGTCTCAGTCGAGTGAGCCTTCAGTTCTTTTATTTGTTCCTTCAACGATGATGACTCCTTGTCAGATTTTTTGACAGACACCCTGTAATAAGATTTTTTTTTTAAATCTATGTAACATTTTTAGTTTAACCTATGTTGTTTCTTTTTCCAAAAAAATCAATAACTAAATTCAAAATTTTAGACATTGTAGCGTTACAGTAAATTTTTCAAGTTGAAAATGTTTTGTTTAAGCAATTTAATAATCCTTAAGTTATGTGTTTAACTTGAGAAGAGACATAAATTTACTTGCTTAACCTTCCAATTAATAAAACTAATTTGAAACTCTTGTATCTATACAGATCTAAATAATTTAACATCTTGTTGAGCTAAAAAGAAGCCAAAATTAATTGCATTGTCTGCATTATACATAAACCTATTAAAGCATAAGAGAAATAGTAGATTATATAATATAGACCCAATAGCCGCTTCATAAATATAAAGTAAATTTCCTGTAGCAGAACATGACCGTCTGTGAGTTCACTTTTTCAAGTGCACCAACAGTTAGCCTAATTTACAAGGACAGAGAGGCTGACTTAGAGAGAGAAAGAGAGAAAGAGAGAAAGAGAGAGAGAGAGAGAGACAGAGAGAGAGAGACAGACACACAGGCAGAGACAAAGACAGATAAGACAGACAGACAGACAGACAGACAGATAGACAGACAGACAGTTCTAATAGGGAATGTGAATTCGCGAAGAGTTGTTCCACTTTGTTGCCCAGCCTTACCCGATGCCGTGTTTGCGCCTCATGGAATCCGAAGCAGCTGGTGGGACCCCTTCCCCTTCAGCAACATCCAGTAAAGCGGCTGCTTTGTCTGCCTCTGCCGCTCTGTCTAGATCATGCTGCATCACCGACTCCTTGATACGCTGAAGGTCACCCATGACTTTATCGAGCCTGAGGCATAGACCAGAGACAGAGAAGGGTGTTACCTGTGTCCTGATACACATGTCATCATCACCACTTAGGACAGTAACTAACAACATCAATCGCTGGATAAATTCAAATCAGAGAAGGATAAGTGCAAAAAAAAAAGAAAAGAAAAGCATAAAGACTGAGTTTACACCCCTGAGGTTCTTCAAAGAATCCTGCATGGAGAAGCATACACCAGCTATGGTTCGAACAGCATACTTCTAATTGTCAGTCATGAGCCCTAGCCACATAAGCTACAAGTGATTCCTGTATACAGTGGTCAGTGTTAAAGTATGGTATACATTTCTTGGGTGCTTACAAATTATGGAATGTTTCAATAATGATTTCCTTCTGCACACCACTCAAATGGCTAAATATATTAAAAAAAAAGTAAGTTAGTATTATTTTCCTTCGAAAATAAAGAAAACTAATGTAATGCCAAAATTGTAAGACATAAAATATGATGGTTTTCTTTAGCCTGTACACCACAATGTGCCATAATGCTTAGTAATAGTAATGATAATATTAATAATAATAATAATAATAATAATAATAATAATAATAATAATAATAATATGATAATAATAATAATAATGATGATTTTGATGATGATGACGACGACAATGATGGCGCTGCTATAACGTGTATTTAAATAGTCCAGAATTTTCTAAAATCGTTTTTAAATTTGCTGTAATAAGAACCCAGTTCTTACCTCTCTGCTGTATTTGCGACTCTGTTATCCAACAACTCGTTCTGCTTGATGCTTGAGGTGGCCAGGTACATGTCCATGGCTGCCTTTTCCAGCAGTGTGAGGCGGAGATTTGTGTCGTCACACAGTTTCCTCGCTACATAGCAAAGTCAGAGCAAGAGAAATGGGTTTAAAACAAGTTACGTTGGTTTTCACAATCAAAGTTTATCAAAGAAACACATTTTTCTTGCTTTGTGGCAACTTCAGAGCAAATAAAATGGTTTGAATCAATTTACATTGATTTTAATAATACATGTAAAAGTTTATTAAAGATCAAAATGAACGATGACGGTAAAGGTGGCAGAGATGAGGAAGTGTTGTGCCTGTGAGAGAGAGGAAGGGAGGGATAGACAAATAGACAGAGAGAGAGAGGGGGGAGGGAGAGACGTAACACAGAGAGAGAGAGAGAGAGAGAAAGGGAGGTGGTAACTTAACATACAACGTCAGTTCTATATAGCCTTAATTATGGACATGCTCCAAGACTACCGCTTGACAATTTTCGGAGCTGCCACACACAGGACAGTGCGGGGAGACCTGGACTCCTGTCCCAACTGGTCAATTATACTGACACTAACTCAATCAGGAAGGGGGGAAGTTTGACAAACACATTTTAGACCGATTGCGGGTTTCAAACCAAACACCTCCCAATTGGGAGACCAACGCTCAATCACTTTAGCCTGTTTGTCCCCTGGAGCAAATGGTTTTGGAGCAATTTAGACTGATTTTAACAATACATGTGAAAGTTTAGCAAAAAAGCAAAATTAATGCTGATGGAAAAAGTGGGAGAGCAGAGAAAGTGTAAAGACGTGTTTGAGAGAGAAGGAGAGAGGGAGAGACAGACAGATGGAAAGACAAAGAGAGAAATTCAGACAGACAAAGAGAAGGAAAAGGGAGAGACACAGAGAGACAGGCAGGCAGACAAAGAGAGGAGGATGGGAGAGACAAAGAGAGAAAGGCAGACTGACAGACACAAATCAAGAGTGTGGGTGGGTGTTAGTAAGAGAGAGAGAGAGAGAGAGAGAGAGAGAGAAACAAAGAGACAGATATATAGAGAGGTAGCTAGTGTGAAATAGAACTTGCATCAAAATTTTGAAACTGTGAAAAGAAAAATAATATTGTTACAATTATGTTAGTGTCACAAGAATGGCAAGTGAGACCCAGCCTTTAGAGAGATACATACTGACAAAGACTGTAACAGCAATTAAAATCTAAAAACGCATATGATTATTTTAAACTCCATGCAACTTGATAATTTTTTTTTTTAATACTCACAAAAAGCATTGTGCCGTTTTGTTGCTTCCCCTTTCTTAGCAAGACAATATCGGAAGAGCCGCCACACATGGTTTATGACAATGATTGGAGGCACCAGTGTCGGCCTATCAAAGTACTCATTGACCAAAGATATACGGTAGAATCGCCACACCTTGGTCGAGTTGTCTTGCACAGTCTGGAATGTGTAGCTGTTAGACATAGATCAATCAAAAGTAAATTAGTCAGTTTTCGAATATATGTTATGAAAATGTAGTTAAATTTTGAAAGAAACCTTGGAGCAAAATGTTAAGTTTGTTTAAGAATAAGCCCACAAAGTTTTCCAAAAATTATCATACAGAGAGGAAGGCACCAGCTGTGATTTGAAACATCAACTCTTGATTGTCACCTCACAAATAAAAAAAAGAGAAAGATTTCATTACAATAAAGTCTTTAAAGAATAACCTCTACTGGCAATGGCAAAAATTATCTGCTTTCTCTGCTGGATGCTATGGAGATCAGTATTAATACATGTTCCTTCAACAAACTTTCTATGACTTGCTTCATGAGGGGAGGGCATCTAGCCCTATGTATGACCAAGAAACTCGGATCAATGTAATTTAGTCATCAAATTTATCAAGGTTGTTTATTGCATCATCTGAACACAAAGAAATTGACAGGTTGCGAACATAATGGTCCATCTTTCACATATAATAAAAATTAAACTGAACTACCGTAAGAATCTTTGCATAATATCCCATTTAACTGTTCTATTACAATAAAAATTGGCTGGGTTAAATTTGTAAAACTTCAATTTGAAAGTCAACGAAATAAAAAAAAATCAACAGAGAATATTAAACAGTTTCTTTCATATTTCTAAAAACTATTGATTTTGAAATAGGCCATTATATTAGCAATGTGACGCAACTTTAACGAGCCAATATAAACAAAATAAATATTTACAAATAAACAGTAGTCTTTAACTAAGCTGCTGTCTGCAATAATTGTCACACCTGAACATAGCAATGAGGAGATTGACCAGTAGGATGTTAGTAAGAACCATGTACAGAGCCAGCATGATGGGGACTATAGCGTTCTCTTCTGGGCAGCGTTTGGAGGGGTCGCTCTGCCAGATGGTTATGTTTGTGGTGCAGTCTCCCTCTCCACCCTCTGAAAAGCAAAAGAAAAAAATTACACCTTCCAACTCTTACATATTTCATGGGAATATCAAACTATCCAAATATTTAAAAATTTAAAACGAAAATTACAGAACTTGGTCGATTTACTGAGAGACACTACTGTATGGTATAACAAAATTATAAAGTATCAAGTATAAAACTTAGCCTAGGTACTACAACAATAATAAACTTATTTTAAAACATAATTTGAAGAAAACATTTCACGCATGCTTCTATGTTATTCAATTCTAGATTGTACTTGAACTTCACAAGATTCATTTATCATAAGCCTACTTTTTACATGTGGTTATATTACGCATTAATAAATCCATTGTGATTGAGAACATTCAGTGTTGAAAGTAGATTTCAAAAAATTTGAGGAAGTGTATACTAGTTACAGAAAATATATGGAAATAGATCTAAGTGTATAAACAACATTATTTTTTTAAAGGGTACAAGATGAAATATTTCTCCATCAGTCCATGTGGTAAATTTTGCTTGGTTACAGAATAGCACAAAATCAAAATACACCCTTAAAAACTTACTCTCAAGATCCTCTAGGAAAAGCTCTCCATAAATTTGGAAATATGGATAGTAGAGAACATTTTTCAGGATAGACCATGAGACTGGTGAGTTTGGGAACAGGTTTATGTGGTAAGCCACTCCAAAGCTCAGCACAAAAACCACCAGGATGAGGAAGAAAAACATCAGATCTGTCAACTGTGGAGGCCAAAGGGATGGTCAACTCTTCAATCAAGTAAAATGCTGTGTTTTTCAAATATTGACTTTTTTGGATCGCTAAACAGGCTCTAACACATCTAAATTTTGTACCAAGTAATCCGTAACAGAAAAAAATAAAATCTTGAATAGATCCAACCTGATCAATGAATCCTGCTTTTATCTGATAGGTATCCTGATCTCAGAATACAAGATAATCTTTTTCGTGTCACAGATTTTCACAACTTACTATAAACATCAAAGAAAGTCATGAAATTCCACGATGTGTACTAACAAAGATTTTCTACCATAGAAAAAAGTACATAAGACAAAAAAAAGAGTGTAACTAAAAAGACAAAAGAAAGCAAAAACACCTTACCATTCTACGAATCATAATGACTTTTGGTCCCATGTTCTTTTCAGCAAAGAAAAACTGCATGAACCTCAGGTATGTCATGGCAAGCGTGATTGAGTAGACGCAGCGCACGTACACAAAACCAGACTCCTCCATCCAGTACCTCAGTACGATGGACGCCACCATACAGCAGTACATCATCAGGTCAAACTGGTTCCAAAAGTTGCTCCACCAGTTGCGGATTTTGTACTTCAAAGACCGCTGGTCTCGAATCATTATCTGAAGAATGAAAAATTAGAGAAATATTCTTCCATAGGTAATGTGATTTCACAATCAGTTATCTAACTTAATCATGACGTCTGTTTTAGATGTAGATGGTAAACTTGTCAAACAATAACACCACAGGCAAGTGAGTAATGGTAAACAGTGTGACAATTTCAGTTATGAAAAGAGTGCTTAGCCAGAAAAGTATTTACTATAAAATTATATGATGGAGATTTCTTAACGATTTTGCTTGTGAATAGTAATCATTTCTTCCAACACACCAACAAAGTGGAACAGTTCTTTGAGAGTCCACATTCACAAAGAGAACAATACAAACAAGACATGAAAGGGCCCGCCATCAGAGAAGAGCAAGATGGAACTTTCAAAAGGCTAATCGGAGAGACTTTAGGGTGGCAACAGAACAACTTTTCAGCAAAATCAATGAAGGAAATGAAAAATGTGAACAATGATGCACGAAAGTTCTCATCCCATTATACTTGATGCCTCAAAACAACACCTACCGAGAAGCAATATAAACAAATTAAACCCTTAAGTGAAGTTGTTTCAAAACAACAACAAGAACGCAATAAAGTACAGTTGGAACCCACATGGACTAACAAAACTGCCTACAATAGGGCGACTAGAAGAGCTAAACTAGTGATAGCATCAGCATCGAGAGAAAGTTGCTATCAAACATGTGCAAATTTGGATTTGCAGAAAGATGTCAGAAAACCTTGGACCATCTTAGTAAATCTGCCTGGAAACAAACAGAAAATAAATTCAAAACCCATGTCAGATTGTAAAACTAAGGAAAACCAATCAGAGAAGCTTATCAAACACTTTGCAAACATAAACAAATCTAGAACTTTTAGAAGTGCCCTAAGGGCCTGACAGTCCATACATTTTACAGAGAAACTTGTAGTCGCTATTGAGAAAGACTTTGATCGCCTTATCTCTCCAACAATGAGACTGGAGTGCAACAAGATCACTCAAATATTGACACAGATGCGTCATAGTTCATTTACGCAAATCTCGTTTGCTTTTAAGCCAGTGTTCTATGCTGAGTAAATCTGAATTTAGAATAAAGGCACAATTAAACACAGCATTTACACTAAACTGTATACAATAACGAATTGATTTTACATAATATGAAAGAAGATTATCAATAGATTAAAATGGAAGACAATTTTTTTAAATCTCTGGGTATTCTTTTACAAATATTAAGGTTGAAATCTGTAAATTAATTAAAGTAACCTTACTTTTTCATAAAACTCACATCAATTATGATAAAAACAAAAACTTTTAACATCATAAAGATCACAAGCAGGCAATTAAAGTGAGTGTAGAAATGCAGTTCTGACAAATGTTTCGTTTTGTTATCAACTTCTGACGTTGCATTGGCCGACATGCACAGTGCAAAAGTATCCTGCACGGAGCGCCCGATTATGGGGGAAATGCTACGCCGTGACATTTTGGAAACTTTTCAGAAAAATATACTGTGGCAATGCATACAGTCCTTTTCCCAGATTCAAAATTGGCCCTACAATCTTTGGAAGCTACAGAAAAATGAGCTATTTTCTGCCTGAGAATGCACAACTGTGTGATGATTATTTGGAAACTGTAGAGCACACACTTTTCAAATGCTCCAGTCTCAACCAACTCAGACAGCAATTTCTTCCTTCAAGACCCGACCTCCATAAAACTTTATATTCAACCTCAACGCTGCTACAAAGAACTGCTGCCTTCTTCTTTATGACCTTAGGCAAAAGAGCGAAAGCTCAGAGGCAACTGGATTAAAAACAACAACAACTAACTTAATAATTATATAAAAAATAATCTGACCAAAATAAGTTATTTTCTTTCTTTTTATGCCTAACTTTTATAGGTTTTCATGATAAACAAATTTGGATTCATGCAAACATTCAAATTTACAGTTAAAATCAACCACACATTGAATTTTTACGGTCTATCAACACCTACAGCAAAGGCAGTGCTCAATTAAATTCATCTACATTTGCAGCGCCAACAAAGTAAAAAATACAAGTTTACACCTACCTGTCTGATCTCCTCTGTGATTAATGTGAGAAACCAGATCCACACCATGATCTCGGGAGCCGAGGGAGAGTTGTCTTCCGACACTGGCCTTATATTGGTCAAGAGAAAGTAGCTGAACATGCCTAGAAATATCAGGTATGAAATCTGTGGAGACAATCAGATTCACTTGGCTGATTCTGAAGTTTTTCAGGTGCATTATATTGTACCTTTACATAATTATCTAGTATCCTAATAAAAACTCATCTACGGTGTTGTATGCAAGATATGGTAGTTCATTGGGATAAAAGAGGACATGCTCAAATAAGACCAAAGACATAGATTGTAGGGAACTTTTATAATTTTACATTAAAAGAAGAGTGAATGAAATTTGAAAGGTAAACTGTAATGAATAAACCACACACTGTAGGAAATATGATTTTTTTTTTTAATAATTAAAAAATAAACCATAGTTTAAGTCAACGTGAGTTTTACCCACCCTAGTTTTGAGATCATCAAAATTATATGAAAGAAAAATGGAAAATATAATTATGTATTCCCTTCTTTTAACTTTAAAAATAGGTCTTGGTGGACTTCATCAGTGAAGTAGCGGCGAGCAGAACCAGTACTTCTTTAACAGCCAGGCAGTCAACTGGCGCGCCGCGCATAATGGCTTCATAGAGATTGAAAGGATCAATGGCAAATGTGGACTTTTAGTATGTACTTCATTTATATATTATAGATTTATAGGATCATGATTATTGTGTTGAAAATAAAGCAAAGAAGTGTATCACACAAAATAATTTTCTAAATCTTACAATGTTGGCCATGAACTTGCTCACAGGAGCCTTGTAGAAGGTGTAGAAAGCTCTCAATGGGTTAAGTCCTCCTCGATTGTTGCAGTTCATGATACGAACTTCTCTAAACTGGGTACGTTTTGTCTTGTCCTTGGGCATATTCTGTGACTGGGTGAACCTTGGAGTTGCGGTGTCCAATTTCTCTTCAACCTGAACATCTGGATGTCAATTGTTAAAACACATAATCATGAAATATAAAATCAATGTGGACATATACATAAACATTTTTCTGTGCTTTAGACTGTAGGTTATAGATCCAAAAGTGTTCTTTACAGACAACTGAGGAGTATTAATGCAAACTGAACGTACAACTGACATTCTGTGTATTTCATTTTGTTATGTCTTTATTTTACTTCCTGCAATTTTTTAAAAATATTATTTATAAACCAGAGATACCTATTTAATAGGAAGAAGTTTATAAGGAGTAGGTTAAACTTGATGAGTCTAACAAATGGAGAAATATAAACTAAGCTGGAAAGCCGGAGCTTCTTTCTTTCTCATCTATAGAAGACAGATAGATAAACTTGCAGACAGAAAGACAATTTTGCTTGGAACGGTTGTATTTAAGTTAATAAATTTATACGAGACACTGACTTCCATTATCAATTTGCTGCAGCCCTAGCTGGGAATCCTCCTGGCTTGTACTTTCCTCTGGAGCGTAACCAATGCGGGATTTTCCCTTATCAAATTTCATGAAGATGATTAGGAAAGGTAAAGCCAGGGTCAGGAAAACCTAGAAAGAAAAATATAAAAAACAAGATTTTTCTAAATAATTTTAGTAGTCCATAACAGTTGATACAAATTAAAAATGATTTGGCATTAACTCTGATGTTTATAGAGATTATTTTTGTCATGCAAGTGTTTATTTCAATCTATAATTAACATACTAAATTTACAATATCAATCTTAATTAGGCCTAAAACATTTTTTTTTAAACTCATCTGCTCTGAAAAGTGTTTAAATTTGGATGAAGTAAATTACTTATCTAAACCATATATGAACTTTTCTTTCTATCACTCACTTACTTTTGTTGATCTTTGGGTTTTTCAGCATCAGCACATTTAATATCTATTAAGAATAACATTTTTGCAACTTCAGGGATAATCAATAAAAAACTTTTTTATTTCCTTATTTCTGCTATAAAAATGGACACACATTTCTAGTAAAGATAAAGCAAAAACCTATAAGCGCATTTTAAATACCTCTACAATTGTATGTTACTTACATTTCAGCCACACTTTTGCCATTATTCTAGTACCATGATGATATCTACATTTTACATTCCCAATTGGTTTCCAACCATCTGCTCTAAATTATTAAGTCTTAACCGTAAAGTTCTGTTTTTTTTCATCCTCACCTTAAACTCCGAGGTGTGTAACGAGAGGCTCCCCTTCCAGATGGAGGAGAGTTTGGTCTGACATGCTGAGTGCTCGGCAAACTCCATGAGGTGCTGCCTGTCCACGTGCAGCAGACAGGACATGTTGCCAAGCTGGCTGATCTGACGTGTCAGCAACAGGTGTGCGTCTTGCCGGCTCCTGGTATAGCACTCGTCCAACACAGCTTTGGCAACCAGCTCCATAGATCTGGAAATAGCAGGAACAATATTTGTTGGTTAGTTCTTTAGCGTCCAATGTCAGCACTATATAGGCACTGTCTACATTGTGGACGGGCCACAATACAAACGTCTAACTCACGAGACAGGATCGGGAGACCTGGACTACTGTCACAGCCGATCACATTACACTGACAAAAACCAAATCAGTAGGGCACGAAATCGGACAAATACATTTTGGACTTTGGGAACCTCCCTATTAAGAGACTAAAGCTCTACCACTTGCACTAGTTCCTCCCTCCAGAAACAACGTGGAGAGTGTCTTAAAGTGGATTTTGTTATCATCAGAAGATTTAAGTTACATCAAATAGATATGAATTGAAACAGGCAGCAATTGAATTTGGTGACATTCAAAATAGATGACTGTTTGGGTGAAGTTTACAGATGGCATGAATTTATGAAGTTGAAAGCTATATGAGAAAAAAACAAAAAACAATGTTCACTTTTTCTTCAAGAAAATCTATTAGTCCCAACTGATAAGGTTTACTGAGCTGATAACCAAATTGGTACTATAAATTGTAAGGGTAGGGGAACATAGTTTTGACTCAAAGGGCAAGAGTGCAGAAGGACAAGGAGTGTAGCAAGATTGTGTTCAATATTTCAGACATTCAACGCAGTTCAATTATAAAGATCCTAAAATTGAATATAATTTTTTTTTTACATGAAGCATATCAATTTGAGCTTAGGAATGAAAGGTAAATGCAAATTTTAAATTTTTAGTGCCCAAAACATATTGAAACATTGGTGATATTACAATTAACTCAAGGATCTTGATACGTCAATCTGCAGCTAAAATCTATTGAGATTTAAAAGCATAATGCTTTTGAGCAGAAGATTCAACTGATGCCTCATAACTGGCTGTACAGACACAGCTGCTGTCTCCATATTGCGTTCTTTGAGATATCTAGGTTAGATGAGATTACATTAATTTTGATTCAAGTTGATGGGCCTAACCACTTGACATCTGCTTCACAATTACTTCTACTTGATAGAATGACACGCATATGATAAGTGCTCTATAGAGGTACAGACTGACACTGTCTTCATAATAACTACTTTGACATAATAATACACATAAGATCAGTCCACATAAAGTACAGACTAACACTGTCTTCACAGTTACAGCTAATTTACATAATGACACACTTACAATGAGTGTTGCATTAGGTCTAGACTGACACTGTCCTCCTCATCCATGTCAGCCTTATCTGCCAGAGCCTTCAGCAAAGACGATCCAAATAAGGACATGCCTGAGAAATAAGTTTCCATGAAAATATAACACTTTGCTCTTTTTTCAAGTAAAAAAAATGCTCATTATTGTTTCATTTCTTTTGCATAAGCCCTAAAAGGGTTGACATTATCAAATATCACACCCAGATATATTTTTAATCTCGATTTTAAGATTAAAGCTTGAACAATATATATAAAAATAATTATCTTTACATAATAACTCGCATCAAGATTGGTTGCATCATGTATGTACTTCATAATCTTAAAAAGTTGTCGAGACAGTTTCCAACAGTCATGATGGCCCCTACTTCTCTTAGAGAGTAAACGGGGGCAGAACTGAAACTAATAAATTTTCTAATTTTGTTACCTCACAATAAACTCGATTTTGCCCACTTACCAAGGTGATCCGATCCCTGATGGAGGAATAAATTAGCCAACCGCCTGCGGTTGAAAAGAACAGCAAAGATGAAGAGATCTCGCTCTGGTCTCTCAAAGTCATAAGTTTCTTTCATCTTGAGGCGCTGCTTCACTCTCGAGCTACGCGAGTGTACACCTTGGGGAAAATATAGCATGAATGGTTGCCATTTACTGAACTATTCAATTTCAAACTTGCTGATGATATTCATTCAATTTCAAAACTGAATTATTTGATAGTGCACTCTTTTCTTTTAGAACTGTATCCAATATATGCAACCTACCAAAATCTCCAGTTCTGGAAAGGAAAGCTTTGTGGTTCAAGCATAAACATTTTTGGAATAATTTAAAAAAAAACATCACAGAGTAACAGATAAAGACAGAATCAGTACAAAAACATCATTGGTTTGGCTCTAACTCCCTTTATCTTTGACAATGCGTTGCTGCTTATATTATTGCAACAACAACAAAAATAAGAAAGAGGCCTTTTCCCTCAACTAAAAACGCATGTAAAATGAGATCATCTAGATTTTTACAACACTTAAATGAAAAATCATTGAAGAGAACTTTTTGCGAAAATTCAATTAACATCAGGAACAGTTCTGATTGATAAAAAAATAAACCATTGCATATAAGCTATACTATTTGTAAAAACTAAACATTGATCATTTATTATCAACCATCTTTGAAATCTTATAAAATTAAAATTTACTTTGCTTTTGCAGTAAAAGAAAGTGAAGTTTTGCACATCACTTTTAAAACCCAGTTTTACTGATGGCTATAGAATGTGGATGCAGGTGGAACAGCCACATTTTCTTTTATTTCATGTCTTAATGGACATGAAAACCATAAGCGGTGAGTGATGAGTGGAAAAAAATCGAAGATATAAATATTAAAGTCAATTCAAATAGGAAAACTTTGTTAATGACCAAAAACAAACGCATTCAAGCACTTTTCCAAATTAAATGATTCTTTTTTTTTTTTTTTGGCAATTAAAAAAAAATGCATGCGAGATCAAACAGTACAGAAAGTGTCCACTAAAATAGCATCATGTTCCAGAGCATTACGCATCCATTCAAACTTTATAAGGTTTGTGCATATTTGTTTATGTGAGCCACAAATGATTTTGAAAAAGACAAACCATCAGATTCTAATCTTGGTGTTTGTCCAGGAGACTGTTTTGAGTTACCTGCAGGTTGAGGCCATGCAGAAAAATTATGCAGACAATTTACAACACTTAAAGACAAGCATTTCAAAGATAGCAGCAAAGAATGTTAGCTTGAATTTTTAATAATAACAATATTTGTTTTTTAAAAAACAAGGCATTAAAGCAATAACAGGAAATACTATGGGTATCCAAGAATTAAAATGTTCAAATTGTATAAGAAAAGACTTTTGGCAGATGAAAAAAGTTAATTGTTTATTTTCCAAAAATAAATAATGCCGTGAACATAAAATCAGGCAACGATGTGTTAAAATATGCTCTATAAGTTAGTTTTCGAATAAGAATACTATTTACTCTTCTCTAATCAACTCCTCCTCCTACTTTTTTAAAGAGATAAATCTTAGAAAATAATAAATAATCACATTTTTATGTCACGGATTAAATAGTGAATATACATGTATATATAGAAGAATGCTAGTTGGTTGGATCTTTTTTGGCAGTTTGCTGAGATTTAAGATTTATTTAAAGATCTATCATGTTTTTGTCCAATGTTGCTCAAAACATGTAAAGAAAACTAAAAGAAACAAAAAAAAAAAGGTTTACCAATGTGAAAAGAAGCAAGGAATTACAACAAAGCATTTGCTTCAAAAAGTGATTAAAATAATCAAATGAAACCCCAACATATAAAAAGTTTTACCACTATAGCGCAGGCTTCCATCTTGGCTGGTATAGCCAACACTTGTTGTCTGAGATTTATCACTTACTGTCGAATGCATCATCATATAACATAACATGTTTTAAATAAATGTAACATATGAAAATATAGTAAAACATAGGCAGTTATTGTAAAAAAAAAATACAAAATGAAAGGAAAAACAAACACAGATAAATGTTCTTCAAATTGAACTTGTTTATATTTGTTTTTTCAATTGTGCGTACAATTTAAAGGAGAAAATTGCATTATCTTTAGTGAAAACTGTAAGCTCAAAGAAAAGATTGTGCTTTAAAGTGTCTAAAAAATGAAAGGATTGTATAGAATTGACTGTGACTGTGATGTTGTATAGCAATCTCTCAAGAAAAGGTCTTGTTATCAACTCTGCAAAATTTAAGTGTTTTTTTTTTTTGTTGTTGTTTTTTTTTATAATACCTTAAAAACAAAACTAAATTTGGAAGGCATTAGGAGTAATGCTGTTGCCATGAAAGTAAAAGAATTGTTTAGAATTGACTGTGAGGTTGTATAGCAATCTCTCAAAAAAAAAGGTCTTGTGGTCCACTTTTGTTCGAAGAGCATTTCAATACTGTGGTTTGGGCAAAAAACATTACTATTGCTGTTGTTATGTTACCATGGATCCAGTAACATTTGGGCTTTGGTCTTTTTGCCCAATCCCATGGTGAGGTATTTGCTTGTATTTTTTAATTGTTATAATAAGGTTTACACGTTCGAAAATAAAAATTATTACCAGATATTTTAAGCTAACTTAAATATGTTGAGATTTATTTATTAATTTGTGGTAAAGTCTGAACTATACTAATTTTTGTCACTTTGCTACACATTTATGAGATTCAACTCATTGAAACTGGTTTCAGAGTTTTTTAGCTTTAATATTTCATAGACTCACCATGCGCCTGTCCTCCACCTCCCATAAAGCCGTCCTTGTTTTTGGAGTGAATCCTTTCAAGCAAGGGCTGGATCACAGCACGGTCACCCTTCCATTCCATGCTGGCCTCCTCTTCCCTCACATAGAACTTTTCTCCTACACCACAGAGAGAACAGCATAAAAATAAGTTTAAATGCTAGGCCTACATATAATCCTCATGCCTCACACTATGTTATCTCCTACAAAAAAAAAGAGAAAAAAAGGTTGAAAAAAAAAGGTTAAAAAAATATATTACTCTCACCCCTCACCTTATACACAAAATTTATCTCCTACAAAAAAAAAAAAAAATATGTTTGAATAAAATATTATCCTCACTGTTCACACAGTGTTTATTTCATACAATCACAAAAAACAGATCGCATTTAAAAAAAAGACACGTTTGGATAAAAAATAGTGCAAGCATCTAAGAGAATATATGATCATATTGCGCAATAAAAAAGGGAACAGGAGGAGATGATAACATCTTACACTTTAGATAACATGAGATAAGAACTCATACATGGACCTAAAGAG